>LPNX011020631.1:16780-32057 GCA_001517045.1 Pseudotsuga menziesii | reverse complement strand
ACCCAATCCATTTTGTTTTCTTTGACGGGGTCAAAAATTTGCCGAAAGCATGAAAGGTGAGCGGTATAGACGTTTCCAAAAACCTCGGCCAAGATATACATCTAGCAATATTTCGTCACTGCAAAACTCCGGACCCTCGATTTGGATGCTCCAAGAAATGTACTCAATCTCTCTACCCTTATATGTAGATCCATTGTGATCAAACGTGGCTTGATGTTTATGTCGAATTCTAAAACCATTCCTCTTTTATGGCACTATTGGTCAGGCCCTGGCTGATTTCAGAAAGAGTTTTTATATTTCTAGCAGTACTGTACTTTTAGGAGTCTCACTGATAAGCAGTAGACTTCAGTTTGATGTTTCAGTTTCATAAACAGTTTTACTTGCTTAGTGAGTGAGAAGGTTAACCGCTTATCGAACTTGATATTTTTAAGAACTTTAAACTACATGAATAAAACTATTTATGAAACTATAAGCTCAAACTGAAGTCTGTTTCTTATCGGTGGGACTCCTAAAAGTACAGTACTGCTAGAAGCATGCCCTATTATTAGTCCCTTCCCACGGCTGTATGGACTCTATGATTAGGCTTGCCATCGTTTCTATTATTCCTGGCTTGAAAAAAAATATTTAACCAAAGTATTATATGCATCTTGTTTTCAACATTTATTTCAACCAATGAAAATATTTGAACTTTTATAGCATCCAATAGAGTTGTTTGTGTTCTTATTTTTCCTCATCTGGAGGCAAAGGTTGAGGAAAATAGATTTTTGCAGCTTTGATCGTATGTTTGGAGAGCATAAGTTTTGAATATTATCCAAATTCTAAGTAATGCTACATATAAGTCTAGAAATAATCAACCAACACTTAATGTTTTAGCTTTGAATTTAACTATAACCATAAAAAAAACTATAATGTAAACTTAGCATGCTAGGTAGTTGTTGCATGTTGGTCGGGCGTCTATGCTCATGCAAGCATGTGTGCATGCTCTGGTAACTCCAACGCCACAACCTAGCTAGCCATCCATCTCTTAACTCGCATCTCTTCCTCTGATATTTGCCTTCCATATGGAGTGTTGTAATGTGCTTTCTCTATTGGAAAACTAGAAAACCAAGAACCAACTTAACTTCTGTGAGTCCCTAGACTCCTCCTGTGAAGATGGCCAACAAAGGTATGTCACTCCCATCTCCTGTGGGGACCATTCAACCTCGTATGTTCCCTCCTTGGATGATTAGACCATTTGCACCTCATTTATGAATTTCATTCCATATTATTACAAACAATTACGATCCACATCAGCCATTTTTTATTTACATTTCAATTTGCATAGTGACCATAGGCCAAATAATTCTCTTAATCTTGTTGGTTCCCCATCCGCTCCCTTACTCTTTTTGATTCCCCCTCTGGTCGAGGATCCTTCGATGTGCCTTGCATTAACAGCTTCTTTGTAGTAGGGATATGCTCCCTCCTTCACCCACAATATGCTAGGTGTTCTAACCAAATGATTAACGTTGCATGTCAATTTTCCAACTGTCTTCCCCTCTATATGCATTAATATTTCTGTCAATTTTATTTGACCTCGTAACCAAACCAAGTAAACCGCAAAACAAGCATAATGTATAATTTCTTGAAACACGGACAAATATTCGATTTTTTCATGTTAGAATTTGATCCCCCATTTTAAAATCACGAAAAACATGCCAGCTTAAAAGGAATTATAGAAACACACATAAATCATTTGACAAAAAACGGAATAGTTTCCTCACGACTTAAGGATCTGGTTCATAACCCTAGGGACACTGAAAAAATAAAAAAGTAAAAGGCACTAGCATTATTCTAGGCATGAATTAGAAGATCATGGTTTTGAGTTTACCTCGGAAATTCTCGAGTTCAATCTTCACCAGGGCCCTGTCGTCGTAAAAGCCGACATTGGAAGGGTCAACGCCGATTTTCAGCATGTAAATAAAGAGTGCCTGCTTGAACTCATCTTCTTGAAATATTTGATAGCCCGCCTATCAATATCCTCAACCATTGTCGTTGTGCTTGCAAAAATTGGATCGAAGGATTTCTCGATGATATCAAATAAGAATGAAAACCAAAGAGAAAAATAAATTAACGAGGCTTCCTCTTCTGTGACATCTCGACATTTGAATTCCTTGCTGATATTATGGATAGATTCAAAAACATATAAGACTAACCATTTGACAAACATCAAATAAACAAAGGTGGTCAATGAATGAAGACAAATACATTAAATTTTGATAAAAAAAGGTACCTAGTTTAATGCTTCTTGAAAAAGGGATTATATGTGAATGAATGTCAAAGTGAGAAATTTCGAAAATACTAGGCCCATTGTAAAATTAATTATTCCAACTGCTCAAATAATGTGTCAATTAGTGTTTGTATGAGCCAAGATTAAAAAATAAAAGGTTTATATCTTTATGTAGGTCTATTGTGATTAACATTTCTCTTATTGCCAACTCTTTCCATAAAAATTTCAGCAAGGATTATTATGTTCACTCATGACTATATAATTTATTTATGATAATGAATTATTAAAATTTATTAAATAAATAAAAATAATTTGATAAAATAAATTTTAAATATCTATTTTATATACAACTATACATTTTTAATTTATTTTCATCATAAAGTATATAAATTTGTTAATTTAAAATATTTTAAATTAATTAAAAAGTAAAAAGAGATGCCAAATAATGTAAAATTTTAAAAACTTGAAAACTTGACAGAAAATTTTTGAAGTTGAATTTTCTTCCAAGAACATTTTATTTTTATAGTTATATTTCAAAACTTTTATAACAAATTAATTTCACGTTTTATAAAACTAATTTTTCAATAAAAATATAAATTAATTTCTTATAAAATTAAATTTTCCATATCTTCTCTCTCTATGTATTAGAACGACACTTCTTATTAAACTGTTAAATGAAATATGTATTTCATTATGTAGTGTAAGATATGATGCAATTCAATGGTGTGAAGCATTCTCTTAATAATGCCAAAAAAAAAAAATCCTTAAAGATACCCATTATTGTTTTTAGTTTGGAAAATTTTCTCAAAAATAAAATCCTTAACCATACATACCATATTTTTTTTAATTTAAATAATTATTAAACTAATAAGAAGGGAATGATTTTTCTTAAGGGTATATTTTGTACTTGGTAAAATACTTTTCTTAAGGTTTCCCCGTATCTTTGATAAAAGTTCTTTTATTAAGATGAAAAAATTCAAAACTTAATACCTATGGACACACATATATGACATTAAAATTACCCCTGACTTTTATGTGAAACTTTAATTACCTATGGTCGGTGTCAAAACAATTGCCCCTCACTAAAATTTTCTAACTAAGATTGCTCAAAGGCTCACGACTACCCAATTTGTGAGTACACTTTTTAGATAGGAATAGTGAAACCAAACTCATATTTTAAGTTAAAATTTGAGCATAGCCCAATTTTTTAGTACACGTTTCAGTAGGAAAAACAAGTGAAACTAGTGAGTTAAAATTTGGGCATGGCTATGTGAAGTTTGAGGTATGAGTAGAGAACAAAGAAAAATATGACACACCAAAAACCATGTTGCATTTAAAAATACAAAAAGATGGGAGTGCATATCAGTGGCTCAGCGAACAACCTAAAATAAGCCTCGATATTTTAATATAATGATAAGCTCAGCCTTAATTACATAATTGTTTGTTTCTAAAGTCAAGCCAGGAATAGAATATCTGCACCCAATCCATTTTTTTTTCTTTGATGGCGTCAAAAATTTGTCGAAAGCATGAAAGGTGAGTGGTATAGACGTTTCCAAAAACCTCGGCCAAGATATACATCTAGCAATATTTCGTCACTGCAAAACTCCAGACCTTGGATTTAGATGCTCCAAGAAATGTGATCAATCTCTCTACCCTTATATGTAGATCCATTGTGATCAAACGTGGCTTGATGTTTATGTCGAATTCTAAAACCATTCCTCTTTTATGGCACTATTGGTCAGGCCCTCACTGATTTTAGAAAGAGTTTTTATGTTTCTAGCAGTAGTGTACTTTTAGGAGTCTCACCGATAAGCAGTAGACTTCAGTTTCATGTTTGAGTTTCATAAACAATTTTACTTGCTTAGTGAGTGAGAAGGTTAACCGCTTATCAAACTTGATATTTTTAAGAACTTTAAACTAAATGAATAAAACTATTTATGAAACTATAATCTCAAAGTGAAGTGTGTTGCTTATCGGTGGGACTCCTAAAAGTACAGTACTGCTAGAAGCATGCCTTATTATTAGTCCCTTCCCACGGCTGCATGGACTCTATGATTCGGCTTGCCACCGTTTCTATTATTCCTCGCTTGAAAATTAATATTTAACCAAAGTATTCTATGCATCTTGTTTTCAACATTTATTTCAACCAATGAAAATATTTGAACTTTTATATCATCCAATAGAGTTGTTCGTGTTCTTATTTGGCCTCATCCGGAGGCAAAGGATGAGGAAAATAGATTTTTGAAGCTTTGATCGTATGTTTGGAGAGCATAAGTTTTGAATATTATCGAAATTCTAAGTAATGTGAGATATAAGTCTAGCATTAATCAACCAACACTAAATGTTTTAGCTTTGCATTTAACTATAACCATAAAAAAACTATAATCTAAACTTAGCATGCTAGGTAGTTGTTGCATGTTGGTCGGGTGTCTATGCTCATGCAGGCATGTGTGCATGCTCTGGTAACTCCAACGCCACAACCTACCTAGCCATCAATCTCTTAATTCGCATCTCTTCCTATTATGTTTTCCTTTCATGTGGAGTGTTGTAATGTGATTTCTCTATTGGAAAACTCGAAAACCAAGAACCAACTTAACTTCTGCTCCTCTAAAGATGGCCAACAAAGGTATTTCATATTTTTATTTTCAGCTAGTGTTTTTTTTAACTATATTAGACTTACTGGACTCCAAAATAAGCTGCTAATCAACATGAGATGAAAAGAAAAGGAACTAGGCCAACTCCTCCTTAAAAGGAAGACGCACCGACTTTAGACGCAACTTGGAAGGCTACGCTCCCCTCACGTGTAACCTTCAGAAATCTGAGACCTGGGAGATAGGCCGCCGTGGAGACCCTGCAAAAGGCTCATCCTACTACTAGACAAGGATAGCTTGGGCTATTGCATGTTGATTAGAACGAATTCATTAGACTCAAGGCCAATAATAATATGATTTCATTCCTAGAAGCCTATATGCCATGACAGTTTTAAATCATTTCAATTTTTTCAAAAAATGGCAAATCGATCATAACAAAATTAAAAATCCATATGTTACAATAATCTCGCCCATATTCTTACCAGATATGGAAGCACTACAGCTCTGAGACAACTCAGACTTACGTATCCAAATATAATTTCTGTGAATTGTTAATAAGTTATGATTGGTACATTACACTTACCTCTTCTTTGCTTCGATTGGATCGTTAGTTTTAAGAACACCCTGCCAAGTATTGGCTATGAGGGAAGAACCTGAGGTTTGGGTGGGAGAAGTTATTTTAGGCACCAACCCTACGTCCTTCAATCTGCTTACAACTTCGGGTATTTTGTCTGCCATGCACTGTGGAATGTTTTGGCTTAGAGCTATCGTAGTCTGTCCACCCTCGGGAGGTGCAGAAGAAACAACTTAAATGGACGCACTTTCATCTCCATCATCATGTATTATTAGAAGAAAATAAAAAATCATGAAGCTGCAATTTAAAAATGTAGCAGAAAGGATAATTTGTCTTAATACTCGTAAAAAGATTGGATTCTTTTGAGTTATACTTATAATTTTGGATTTAAAATGGAGTTCTTTGAAGTCCCTAACAGTAACTCTAAATGCTTGATAATTATGTATTTAAAATGAATATCTGCAAAACAGCAAACACTGTAGAATACCTATCTACTTTGGCAATAACAACAAAATGGAGAACTTGCAGAAAACAAGTATCTTAAGTTCAACTGGCATAGCGTCATTATCTGGGTGCAATAACCACATTGTGAGTAATTTGGAGCATATTGGTCTCAACTTCAATAACAAGAGAAATGGAGCTCACCCACACAAGTGAAGCAAGTTTAATAATCATTTGCTCACCCACAAATTGAGCATTTGCAAGTATGAAGTTATTATCAACTTATTATTTATATTGTTAATTGATGCACGGCGTGACCCAGTCAAGAAACAGTTTTTATAATAATTTGAGCGATTCTATTGTGATGTTATAGCTGATGCTGAGTAACGAACACTCTTCTTTGTCAACTTTGGTTTAGAACGAGCTTATAAAAAGATTTTGTGTGCAATTGATAGCAAGGACCTCTTCCCATAGGATCTACGAGGTGTTCTGAACATCAGCTCTGCGGAAGAATATCGATTAAAGCTTTAATAGGAACCTAAGAAGTATAAAGAAATGAAGCACTGAAAATTCGCAATCGTTACCCAGCAACATTGAGAATGAGCTTAAGGAAAGACTGCAGAACGCTCTCTGGATATTGATAATGCACTCAACGCCAGAACTGCAGAAGGCTTCTAGGTTCTAGACAAGGTATTTGGGTCAAAAATCAACAATATCCTCGAAGCTACTGCAAAATTCAAAATAAAAGCAATAAAACCACTTCGTCGTCTCCTAAATCACTTCCTATAATTATTATGCTGAACACAATTTCCCAAAATCATCAATTTCCTATAAGGGTAGAGTAGTTTTACAGGTTTCATTCATATATTACTAGGTAGATTAGGTGACCACATTATCTTTATAATTACTTTTGCATGTATCTTATATAAAACTTTTAAAATATATTGAACCTTTATATTTTATTTTTATCTTTTCTATTGGAATAATGTCTCTTTCTATTTTTTTTTATATGTTCATAATTTTACTCTTGAAATAACAATAGTTATATGAAACTTAATCCCATTATTTAAAATATAAAAAACAATAACATGATAAATAAAATAAAATAATATTAAAATTGAATTAACATAAACATAAAATATGTAGCTAATAATAATCTAAGGTCATGACATATTCGTGGAAGAGGGACGTGGTTTAAGGAATAGATTGATGAGATTTGGAAGGATCCATGACCACCGATCGAGAGCTAAGGGTTTGGAGAAGAGAACAACCACGCGTGGAGTTCACAGGTGTCTTGTACATGAATATCATCAACTTGTAGAGAGACCTCGGAAGCCATTAGGGGTACAAAACCTCTTGGAAGGTGTCAACCTCAATTTTGTGTAGCCTATGGAAACTATGGAGGATTTTTTAATTGCATGCCAAAATTTTCTATTGTTTTGTGCGGATGGTCGTAGTAGAGATCTTGATCATTTGAAGGGCTTTATAGAACCCTTGTTCTTGTATTCGTTATGGACTCAGACCCTGGATTCCATGTTTTTAGACTCTGAATATCTAAGCTTATTGTTCATTTCAGCAATATTTTTGCACTATGGAGAAAAACCAAGAATTCCATGGCGTTTCAAATGTTCGTTACATTGTGGTTTCCCATTCATTTGCACCAAATCTAAACTTTTATGTTTTGGTACATTCCATTTAAAATGGTTAAATTAACTTTGTTGATAAAATTTTCTCTCAAATTATGTATTCTATTTTGGTTTTTGGGCCATGGTTTTGTTGTTTTATGATACTTTTGTGGTGTATTTTTTATGCCATGGTTATGTGATCATCGTGGTCCACTCTTTTTTGGGGGGCTACCTTCTTATGCTTACTACTAGAGTCATTTGTCATTTTTTTGGGAATGCTTTGACCTATCTTGGGTCCATCTTAAGGATTTTGCCCTCATAGCCCCTCGTCTTTTCAATCTTCTTGTAGTGGTCCACCTTTTTTGTGACCTCCAATGCCCCAGCCTTCTGCTCCATAGCTTTGGCTACATGCTCATTTTGGTTGTTGGCACTCTCTTTTTGACACAAGCTTTTATTTTTTGGATGCTTCTTTGCTATCTTGTTTATGGGAGCATTGTCTTCCTTGTGGGTGTAGAAAATTGCACAAGCCCCTCCTGTTGTAGTTGTCATTGTCACCTATGTGCCTCTTTCCACATAATAAACTCTAGCCACCGACATCACCAATATTGTTATATGAATTAACTTTCTCTCTTGATTGTGCATGTAGGATAGGTGGTTGTACCTCTTTGAGCTCCATTTGTTAATAGTATCCAAAACCACACCAGATGCTTCTGTCACTTCTTTCCTTGAATAAATGAGGCTTCTTGCTATCAAACAATAAGGAACAAATTGATGGGATTTGGAAGGATCCATGACCACAGATCGAGAGCCAAGGGCTTGGAGAAGAGAATAACCACGAGTGGAGGTGAGGGGTGTCTTGGATGGACCTGATCAACCTGTAAAGAGAGATGTCAAGCCATTAGGGGTACAAAACCTCTTGGAAGGTGTCAACGTCAATTTTGAGTATCCTATGGAAATTATGGGGGATTTTTTTAAATGCATGCAAAAATTTTCTTTTGTTCTGTATGGACGGCCCGAGTAGAGATATTGATCATTTGAAGAGATTTATAGAATACTTGTTTTGGTTTTGGACTAGGATCTTGGATTCCTTGTTTTTAGAATTTGAATATCTAAGCTTATTGTTCATTTCAACAATGTTTGTGCATTGTGGAGAAAAACCAAGAATTCCATGTCGTTTCAAATGTTTACATTAAATTGTGATTTCCCAGTCATTTGGTTGAAATATGACTTATTTGCATAAAATTTAAAGTTTTATGTCATGGTATTCCATTTAAAATGGGTAAATTAACTTTGTTGATAAAATTCTATCACAAACTATGCACTCTAATTTCTTTTTTCGGCCATCATTTTGTTGTTTTATGATACTTTTTGGATGTCTTTTTTATTCTATTGTGTCCATTCGTTATGTGAGATTGAAGGTCCACTCTTGTTTTTTGGGGTACCTTCTTATGGTTACTAATAGAGTCGTTTGTGATCTTTTTGGGAATGATCTGACCCATTTTGTGTCCATTTTAAAGATTTTTCCCTCATAGCCCCCCTTCTTTTCAATGTTTTTGTGGTGGTCCACCTTTTTTGTGACCTCCAACGCCTCAACCTTGTGCTCCTTAGCTTTGGCTACATGCTCGTTTTGGTTGTTGGCACTCTCTTTTTTTGCACAAGCTTTTATTTTTTGGACACTTCTTTGCAGTCTTGTTTAGGAGAGCATTGTCTTCCTTGTGGGTGTAAAAAAATGCACAAGCACCTCCTCGTGTAGTTGTCACTATCACCTATGTCCCTCTTTCCTTGAAGCTGCTTTCTATCAAACTCAAAGACAATAACACGAAGGGTGTTTCTCCTACCATAAGGGACCCCGTGTAGATTCCATGGCATTGCCACCTTAACAAGCCACATGGCCTTAACTTGCACATGGACCCTTTTACACATTAACACACAAATGATGTGTGGCATAATTTTATATTGATGCGTCATCCATCACCTACCATGTGGCACCGCATAACTATGACACATCAGTTTTGTGATTCGTCTCTACATAAGTGTTGGGAATCCACCACCTATGAATAGGTTGGACATCTTGTTGCACTTCAGAGAAAAATCCAAACCCAGATCTCTCTCTATATCACAAAGTAAAACATTCCAAACTCTTGGGTGGAATTGAATCGTAGTAAGGGGAATGTTACCACCCCCTCTTAACCAACCAGTAAACTACTTAATGGTGAAAAAAAAATGTCGACGTATATTGAAGTTTAGCATTGGTAGTTTTGTGTGTCCAATTCAAGATGGCTAAAGGAATTATTGGATATATACCCAAGAGCACATTCAATAAATATTTGTGAATGGTAGTATTCCCTCTCAACATATTCAATTGTCATGGATTCTAAACAACAATTTCACACATTCTTGTCTATTTGTGTACCTATCAAGTTATGAACACATTAACAAAGATCGAACACCAACAATTTGCACTACTATTGACTCAGATCCCAATCTCTCCAGTGTGAACTCAAACAATTAACCAAACACGAACATAACCTCATTACATTGAACCTTTGTAGTGAAATCATGGTCATTTCTCCTCTCATGCTATATAGGGTGTAATCTTTCACCGCGAAAAGTAGTTACGATTGCAAGGGGAACATCTCTCAATAATGAGAATCTCAATATCTCTCAAATTTGAATTGAAAATGATCAAAAGAACTATCCCAAGTTCTTGCATTCCTTTTTATAAACTTCATTGAGGACTTTCCTCCTCATTCTTAATTTCTCTCACAAAAATAAAATAAAATTCAAATTATTGGAGAGAATCATTATTCATGACACATAACCTCCCTTATAATGTTATATTTTAGCAAATAATACCTCAGTCACCTTTGCTAATTCCAATTAGGGGTTTCGTTCGTTGACTGAGGGGATTGACAAGTAACTTATCGGCCCAATCACCCTTCATGCGTCCTCCTTGGCTAAATTTAGCATGAGGAGTTTTCATAGATTGCCATAGCTTGTCATAGATTATGTCATAAGGTGTCATACATTCATTTGTGGGTTACACTTCACAGATGCGCCCTACTTGGCTATTTTAACTTGAGGCCTCTTTATGAGATTCCTTGGGAGTTACTCTTCGTGTAGTGCACCCTTCCTTGGATACTTTTATCTCGAGGATTTACATCTCCTGTGGGGACCATTCAACCTCGTATGTTCCCTCCTTGTATGATTAGACCATTTCCACCTCATTTATGAATTTCATTCCATATTATTCCAAACAATTACGATCCACATCATCCATTTTTTATTTACATTTCAATTTGCATAGTGACCATAGGCCAAATAATTCTCTTAATCTTGTTGGTTCCCCGTCCGCTCCCTTACTATTGTTGAGTCCCCCTCTGGTCAAGGATCCTTCGATGTGCCTTGCATTAATAGCTTCTTTGTAGTAGGGATATGCTCCTTCCTTCACCCACAATATGCTAAGTGTTCTCACCAAATGATTTACGTTGCATGTCAATTTTCCAACTATCTTCCCCTTTATATCCATTAATATTTCTGTCAATTTTATTTGACCTCGTAACCAAACCAAGTAAACTACAAAACAACAATAATGTATAATTTCTTGAAACATGGACAAATATTCTATTTTTTTATGTTAGAATTCGATCCCCCATTTTAAAAACACGAAAAACATGCCAGCTTAAAAGCAATTATAGAAACACACATAAATCATTTGACAGATAACTGAGTAGTTTCCTCACGACTTTAGGATCTGGTTTAAAACCCTAGCGACACTGAAAAAATAAAAAATTAAAAGGCACTAGCATTATTCTAGTCATGGATTAGAAGATCATGGTTTTGAGTTTACCTCGGAAATTCTCGAGTTCAATCTTCGCGAGGACCCTGTCGATGTAAAAGCCGACATTGGAAGGATCAACGTCGATTTCTAGCGTGTAAATAAAGAGTGCCTGCTTGAACTCATCTTCTTGAAATATTTGATAGCCCGCCTATCAATATCCTCAACCATTGTCGTTGTGCTTGCAAAAATTCGATCGAAGGATTTCACGATGATATCAAATAAGAATGAAAACCAAAGAGAAAAATAAATTAACGAGGCTTCCTCTTCTGGGACATCTCAACATTTGAATTCCTTGCCGATATTATGGATAGATTCAAAAACATATAATACTAACCATTTGACAAACATCTAATAAACAAAGGTGGTCAACGAACGAAGACAAATACATTAAATTTTGATAAAAAAGGTACCTAGTTTAATGCTTCTTGAAAAAGGGATTATATGTGAATGAAGTGTCAAAGTGAGAAATTTCGATAAAACTAGGCCCATTGTTAAATTAATTATTCCAAGTGCTCAAATAATGTGTCAATTAGTGTTTCTATGAGCCAAGATTAAAAAATAAAAGGTTTATATTTTTATGTAGGTCTATTGAGATTAACATTTCTCTTATTGCCAACTCTTTTCATAAAACTTTTAGCAAGGATTATTATGTTCACTCATGACTATATAATTTATTTATGATAATGTATTATTAAAATTTATTAAATAAATAAAAATAATTAGTTAAAATAAATTTTAAATATCTATTTTATATACAAATATACATTTTTAATTTAGTTTCATCATAAAGTATATAAATTTGTTAATTTAAAATATTTTAAATTAATTAAAAAGTAAAAAGAGATGCCAAATAATGTAAAATTTTAAAAAGTTGAAAACTTGACAGCAAATTTTCGAAGTTGAATTTTCTTCCAAGATCATTTTATTTTTATAGTTATATTTCAAAACTTTTATAAAAAATTAATTTCACTTTTTATAAAACTAATTTTTCAATAAAAATATAAATTAATTTCTTATAAAATTAAATTTTCCATATCTTCTCTCTCTATATATTAGAAGGACGCTTCTCATTAAACTGTTAGATGCAATATGTATTTCATTATATATTGTAAGATATGGTGCTATTCAACAGTGTGAAGCATTCTCTTAATAATGCCAAAAAAAAAATCCTTAAAGATACCGATTATTGTTTTTAGTTTGGAAAATTTTCTCAAAACTAAAATCCTTAACCTAAAATACCATATTTTTTTTAATTTAAATAATTATTAAACTAATAAGAAGGGAACCATTTTTCTTAAGGGGATATTTCGTACTTGGTAAAACACTTTTCTTAAGGTTTCCCCATATCTTTGATAAAAGTTCTTTTATTAAGATGAAAAAATTCAAAAACTTAATACCTATGGACACACATATATGACACTAAAATTACCCCTGAATTGTATGTGAAACTTTAATTACATATGGTCGGTGTCAAAACAATTGCCCCTCACTAAAATTTTCTAACTAAGATTGCTCAAAGGCTCACGACTACCCAGTTTGTGAGTACACTTTTTAGATAGGAATAGTGAAACCAAACTCATATTTTAAGTTAAAATTTGAGCATAGCCCAATTTTTTAGTACACTTTTCAGTAGGAAAAATAGTGAAACGAGTCTCATATTTAACAAGTTAAAATTTGGGCATGGCTATGCGAAGTTTGAGGTATGAGTACAAAACAAAGAAAAATATGACACACCAAAAACCATGTTGCATTTAAAAATACAAAAAGATGGGAGTGCATATCAGTGGCTCAGCGAACAACCTAAAATAAGCCTCGATATTTTAATATAATGATAAGCTCAGCCTTAATTACATAATTGTTTGTTTCTAAAGTCAAGCCAGGAATAGAATATCTACACCCAATCCATTTTGTTTTCTTTGACGAGGTCAAAAAATTGCCGAAAGCATCAAAGTTGAGCGGTATAGACGTTTCCAAAAACCTCGGCCAAGATATACATCCAGCAATATTTCGTCACTCCAAAACTCCGGACCTTCGATTTGGATGCTCCAAGAAATGTGCTCAATCTCTCTACCCTTATATGTAGATCCATTGTGATCAAACATGGCTTGATGTTTATGTCGAATTCTAAAACCATTCCTCTTTTATGGCACTATTGGTCAGGCCCTTGCTGATTTCAGAAAGATTTTTTATGTTTCTAGCAGTAGTGTACTTTTAGGAGTCTCACCGATAAGCAGTAGACTTCAGTTTGATGTTTCGGTTTCATAAACAATTTTACTTGCTTAGTGAGTGAGAAGGTTAACCGCTTATCGGACTTTATATTTTTAAGAACTTTAAACTACATGAATAAAACTATTTATGAAACTATAAGCTCAAACTGAAGTTTGTTGCTTATCGGTGGGACTCCTAAAAGTACAGGACTGCTAGAAGCATGCCCTATTATTAGTCCCTTCCCACGACTACATGGACTCTATGGTTCGGCTTGCCACCTTTTCTATTATTCCTCGCTTGAAAAAAAATATTTATCCAAAGTATTATATGCATCTTGTTTTCAACATTTATTTCAACCAATGAAAATATTTGAACTTTTATATCATCTAATAGAGTTGTTTGTGTTCTTGTTTTGCCTCATCCGGAGGCAAAGGATGAGGAAAATAGATTTTTGCAGCTTTGATCATATGTTTGGAGAGCATAAGTTTTGAATATTATCCAAATTCTAAGTAATGCTAGATATAAGTCTAGAATTAATCAACCAACACTTAATGTTTTAGCTTTGCATTTAACTATAACCATAAAAAAAAACTATAATGTAAAGTTAGCATGCTAGGTAGTTGTTGCATGTTGGTCGGGCGTCTATGCTCATGCAGGCATGTGTGCATGCTCTGGTAACTCCAACGCCACAACCTACCTAGCCATCCATCTCTTAATTCGCATCTCTTCCTCTTATATTTGCCTTCCATGTGGAGTGTTGTAATGTGCTTTTTCTATTGGAAAACTAGAAAACCAAGAACCAACTTAACTTCTGCGAGTCCCTAGACTCCTCATGTGAAGATGGCCAACAAAGGTATGTCACTCCCATCCCATGTGGGGACCATTCAACCTCGTATGTTCCCTCCTTGGATGATTAGACCATTTCCACCTCATTTATGAATTTCATTCCATATTATTACAAACAATTATGATCCACATCACCCATTTTTTATTTACATTTCAATTTGCATAGTGACCATAGGCCAAATAATTCTCTTAATCTTGTTGGTTCCCCGTCCGCTCCCTTACCCTTGTTGATTCCCCCTCTAGTAGAGGATCCTTCGATGTGCCTTGCAGTAACAGCTTCTTTGTAGTAGGGATATGCTCCCTCCTTCACCCACAATATGCTAGGTGTTCTCACCAAATGATTAACGTTGCATGTCAATTTTCCAACTGTCTTCCCCTTTATATGCATTAATATTTCTGTCAATTTTATTTGACCTCGTAACCAAACCAAGTAAACCGCAAAACAAGCATAATGTATAATTTCTTGAAACACGGACAAATATTCGATTTTTTCATGTTAGAATTTGATCCCCCATTTTAAAATCACGAAAAACATGCCAGCTTAAAAGCAATTATAGAAACACACATAAATCATTTGACAGAGAACGGAATAGTTTCCTCACGACTTTAGGATCTGGTTCAAAACCCTAGGGACACTGAAAAAATAAAAAAGTAAAAGGCACTAGCATTATTCTAGGCATGAATTAGAAGATCATGGTTTTGATTTTACCTCGGAAATTCTCGAGTTCAATCTTCACTAGGGCCCTGTCGATGTAAAATCCGACATTGGAAGGGTCAACGCCGATTTCCAACATGTAAATAAAGAGTGCCTGCTTGAACTCATCTTCTTGAAATATTTGATAGCCCGCCTATCAATATCCTCAACCATTGTCATTGTGCTTGCAA
>LPNX011020610.1:0-38558 GCA_001517045.1 Pseudotsuga menziesii | reverse complement strand
CAAGTAAATAATGCATTCAATAACATAAACAATGCTTCCAACTTGTTGATATTCTGGCAGGTTGGGGGCTTATGGATATTTAATATATTTAAAAAAAAAAAATTCACTGTCGTCGCTTAAGCGACAGCTCTATCTGTCGCAATTGCGACGCTTCTTGTTAATACGCGTCGCTTAAGCGACGGTTCCTGGCTGGATATGCAAGGTTTTTAAAAAAAAAAATTCACTGTCGTCGCTTAAGCGACGGTTCCTGGCTGGATATGCAAGGTTTTTAAAAAAAAAATCAGAACGAGCTGTCGCAAATGCGACGCTTCTTATTAACACGTGTCGCTTAAGCGACAGATTCTGGCAGGATATTAAAGGTTTTAAAAAAAAAATCAGATCTAGCTGTCGAAAATGCGACGATTCGTCTTCATATCCGTCGCTTAAGCGACAGCTATATCTGTTGTTTTTGCGACGCCTTGTCCTGATATCCGTCGCTTAAGCGACAACTATATCTGTCGTTTAAGCGACGCTTACTCTTTAAAGCCATGGTTTAAGCGACGGTTATACCTGTCGCTTATCCGACGGTTGACATTTAACCGACGGTTAGTTAAGTGTCGCTTAACCGACGGGTACTTACGTGTCGGATAACCGACGCCAAGTTTTCGACGCTTAAGAAAAAATCAAAGTGTCGTACATGCGACAGGAAAGTGTCGAAAATCCGACATGACGGCCGTCGGATTTTGGGTCGAAATGTAGTAGTGTGATTATAGGGTATGGTCATGTTTATTACAACATGGCTTGAGGTTGGCTTGGCTTCCTGTTTTGATTTGAAGTGGATGCTAGTATAATCCTAAAATATAGTTGATTTTGGGGTACATCTTTTCTATCCTTGAAACCTTGACATGCATGTTTTAACCCTAGGGCCAAAGCATCTACTAAAATTCAGAATTTGGTGAAAGTTTCAAGGCTTCATATGGAGTTTCAAACATAATGTTTTATTAAGAAATTTGGAAATGTGTTGGGAAAGTTAGTTTTGATGAACCTCTCTTTGAAAACTAGTGTATTTAGGACAATGGCATAGGTATTAATGGAAATTGACACCAAGTATTTGGTGGAAATTGTGGACAATAAGATGGGTCACATGATTCATAAGAAAATTCTAGATTATTCCAATTCTCATTTCAAGTGCATTATGTGTCACATGTAAGGTCACATCACCAAAGATTGTCCTAACCCTTTTATCAAGAAATTAAGTATGTGTTGAAGATTGTAGCTCAAACAAGAACTTTCGCTTAAGTATAGTGTCAAGCGTGCTAAAGTGGTTTGAGTCAAATCTATTTTATAATTCACTTTAGTGATAAAGTGAAAGTCTTATATTTAGTTGTTGAGTATAATAAAGCATATTTTTATACATTAGTGATTAAGACTATTCTCAATTGTACGTCGCACTATGAGATTAGGGTTTTGGTAGATTAGGGTTTCAACTCAAGTATAAAGGTAGGTCAAGATAGAGGGTAAAGAAACATTTCATTATTCACTCAAAGATAAGTTTTGTTAGGAGGTGATTTATTTCATTTGTGGAATAGTGTCAGAGAGAAACTAGAGCTAGCAATGAGACAAAGAGCAACAGGCATGTCTTTATAGGATAGATCCATACAAGTATACAAAATAGGTTTGTATAGTCATATAGACATATTGTATAGCAGGAAATGACCAACAGGTAGTTTTCTCGGTTTTGGTAGGCATATTTTCCTCAATAAGTGTGCATATGTCATAACCCCGAAAATTCACAAAAATTTAAAATTTTTAATGCAATATAAAATGTCTAAAGTCGCAGTTTAATAACTGCTAGCGGCTAGCGGAAAATGAAACAGTTAATAATATGTAGTGATTAACTTTAAACACATAAAAACTAATACCACTTTAATTTTGATATGTTATATATATGACCTGCATTCAGTTGCTTCTAGCTATACTGATGATTTGTTTTTGTCGAGTAGGTGAGAAGCTATGTTCTAAACTGGGGCTTACTTAGCAATTGCTAACTCAGCTGGATTTCTGGTTCTTACAGGTTCAACAGGTAAATTTTTTTTTGAACAAGTAGAAGTTTATTTTTACGTTAAGTCAAGAAGTACTTCTTTAGCATAATAAAAATGCTAGAGCATAAATTGATTAATAGAAAGCAAGGCTACGATGAGGTAAAGTAACTTCCTTTGTTGTTTTTGAATCTATGACAGTATTTTAAGTTAGTCGTAAAGACCAATATGCTTAACATACTAGTGTCTTTTACCAGCATGAGTTCTACTTAAGTTTTCTTTCTGATGTTATATACCAAGTTACTTACAAATTCTACTGATGAGCATAGGGCTCATAATTTAACATGGAAACACTTTCACTGAAGCATGAATTTACTGCTATTGTTATGTCTAATATTCAATGTGCTGCTTTATAAGCATGAATATAATTCTAAGACCTTCAAGGAAAAAGTTTACAATAGATCACATAGCTCTACTTTTAATTCTGCTCTAGTAGTGAAGAATAACAACCCGTTTATTTGTATACAGTTATAATTGTCTACTTGCACTACTAGTCATCAAGTTATAATTTCGATTTTCCAAGTTTCACCATGTCACATGTATTATTGTAATATTACATTACCTTATCGCTTAATAATATTACTACGTGATTTTACTTTTAACCCTAGGTAGTCTTACTACCTTGTAATTACCAAGGTGTAGTCTAAGTATTGGTTTGATTTATTATGAGTTTGGTTCTTTATAGAAACCAAAAGAACACTAACTTCAAAGAAGTTTTCAAACCATAGCACTGTAGACTTTATGCAATTGTAAGAGTTATACTAGAGTGGAAATACTACCTAACATTTACTTACATAAAGTTAAACTATAAATAAATTACCTTACCAGCTTTGCTTTTACATAACACTAATTCTAAACATAGCATTAATCCTTTAACACAAGTTTTGTATGAAGAACCATTAGGAGTGCCATCGACTAAAGGTCAAAGGCATAAACTCCAATATTGATCTCCACATAAATATTTTTACAAATGATTGATTTCAAGGTTTCCAAAATGCAAATGATAACGATATATATAAATGCTTTTACTATTGCTTAATTGTAATGTTTATCAAATGCAAATGATACGAATTTAACTTAAAACAAACATTATCATTGTTGCATGATATAAATCATTGGCAATGATATGTGTTCACCCAACAGTGCAGGTTGACTATAGGGATCGACCCACTTTTGGTTAAAAATCTTGATGACCACGTGGATGTGTCTCCACCATGCATTGGTTGCATTAAAACACAAATGGAAACCCTAAGCACTTCATTTCTCTTTGAGGGTTTTGCTCTGCGCTGTGAGAGTTTCTTCGCGGCCATGAGAGGCCTGTTGGTTTAACGTTTGACAGCTCCATTATGTGTAGTATAGTGCTGTATCTTTTGTGCAAGTGTTAAGGGATTCTCAGTTTGTAAATTAGTTCTTTTTGGAAGTTATTGAACACCGTGAGAGTGGTTTCTTAACTCTGTCAGTAGTTTAGAGAACTGGACATAGCGTTACCCTTGCTTCTGCTCGCGACTTGTTCCATCGTCGGTGAAAAACTGGAATAATAACCTCGTTGCCTCTGTCACAGGATTGGCACGAGGGTTTTGTTTTTTCATGGTGCAGTTCCTCGAACTGGTTCAGTCACCTTCTTGGCTCCAGAATTCTTATTTTCAGGTAAAAAGTCTTACCTTGCTCTTATCTCTTTCATTATTTCCTAGTTATGGTTTTAATACACTGAAAACAACTTCTAACTACTGAATTCGGTCTTGTTCTTGTAGATTATAGCCCCGGCTTTAGACTTGAAGGAAACCTCTTTAGCGTTGGTTAACCTCTTGGCCATAACGGGTAAGCCCCGGTTTGTCATGGCATCTCCCTGCTTGCAATGGTTATTGGAAGGAGTTACAGTTTGAAGGGAAGCATGGATTCGGTTATTTCAATATTTAAATGCTTAGTTTTTGCCATTACTTAGTTTTGTTTTTAAAAACCCTTGCGTGTTGTTGGGTATCTCCGGCTCTTAAGCCGTGACTTGTATGTAGTTTCTTTGGTTTGTAAAAGAGATTACAGCCTTATGGCTTGATAATACCATACTCTGGTTTTAAGATAAAAGGGTTTTTCCTGTACTCATGGTTTTTAAATGACCCCTGTTTCGATTATTCCAATTTGTTCTAAATGATGTTTTAAATGATAATACTGTGAATAAGTTTTTCTTCTTCAACTGTCAGTTAAGTAATTTATTGTTAATGATAAATATTTATAAGTATAATAGTTTTATGATGAAGACTGTGGAACAGTCATACTGTAAAAATTTATAAATTGTATGATATCAGTCTAGAAATATAATAGTTAGGGTTTAATGGGAAAAACCCTTGTGTAAATGTATTCTTTAAATAAATTATTATTTGGGTATTGTTTCTTGTTTGCTTCAGTTTCACTATTACAAGTGTATTGTTGTATCAATGTCCTGTTAAAGAAGCATTTAATTTAAAAAGGTTTATGAATACATTTTAAAGTTTAAGGATAAGACTGTAATTAGTTTAATGCGCAGTTTATAGTTTCCTTGTAAATTTTAAATCTCAGTTAGCAATGTAACTAGATGTATATTAACTTGTGTTTGACAAGATTAGTCGAAAGGGTTTCGACCCTTAGTTTTTCACAAGTAATAACCTGTTTGGTTCTTAAATTTTTTAAAAGCACAAATATATATAATTCTTAGTTGTTTTGTTTATTACTTATAAATACATTTCATTTTTATTTACTACTTTGTATTTTATAATAATTTGGAGCTATGTAGGGAAAAGTTTATTACTCTGAACTCTGTTTATTTTATGTAAAAAGGGTTTATAAGTGAAACCCTAACCTGGTTTTTAATAAGTATTAGTTTAAGATTAAGTTAATATTTCCAGTACTATTTAGTTATTAGTTGTACATATATTTTCTCGTCTATTAGTCATTATCTCCTTTAGACTTATATTTCTTAACATATACTAACACTGTGGTACTAGTGTATAATACTATTTCTTTCACCTGTAATTTCATCTACATAGACTAAATTAAAACAATAACTATAATTAAACTACAACACGACTTTCTCATTGCATCTTAAGCAATGAAATACGGTCTATTTCCATTTACATACAAATACAGAATCATATTTATTATTCTCATTTCATTACAAAAAATTTCTCATTTACTTTAAACAATTTAACTGTGCTAGAGTACGACCTGTAACCAGGTGTGGAAAAACACAGCTTAGAAATTTAATTTCTTTCTATTTCATTATTTTCCTAAATCATTTTCATTCCATAAACAATCCAATAAGAATACTAAATCTAACATTTCACAAACTCAAAACTATTATCATTCATGTAGCAGATAAACTAAGATTTATTTGATTTTTTTATTATTTTTTTATTTTTATTTTTATTTTATTGGAGTAGAGACATATTACAGTGCCTTTGGTTTCGATGGGGTGTTAGGGTTTGATCGACCGGGCCTCGGCCTGAGTGCAGGATGCATCATGTCAGTGTACTGGTGGGTTGTTAGGACCCCAGCTGTCGACTACATTAACTCTCTTGATGTATCGTCTCATGCATCACGGTCATTGGAAGCGGTAGAGGTAAGGGTATATTTCGTTGCTTTGACGGCCGTCGGTGGGAGTTTTTTATTTTTTTTATTTCACTGTTACTTGGGTAACATCTCTTTACCTGTGTTGGGCGGAGGTGGATTGGGCATTTTTCCAAGGAGGGCACGATGAACGTTGATGGATGGGTTTTGCTTTCATCTTGGCGGTTGCGGGTGAAAAAACCTCTTCCTTTTCTTCTTACCATTCAAATGTGGAGGGTTTTTACTAGAGGTCATCATGGGTATGGATGACACAGTGGATTATTCTAAATATCTGGTGCCGGAAGGCGTTTTTCATTACTCGACAGGTGGTTTTGGGTTTGGCGACTCGGGTGCACAAAACTGCTGGGGTGGTGGTTTTCTTCCGGCTTCTCTGCTCTCAGATTCGGGGGGGGGGCTTTCTCTCCGTCATCTTTTTTCTCTGATCTACCAACTTTTGTGACTGTAGAACCCGATGTGCCTCCGGTGCCTGTGGTAGAGGGTTTGGCGTGTAATAACCCTTCTGTGGAGGAAGTCTCCTCTTTGGGTGGTGGTTTTTCTAGACCAGTTGGTGCGGCTGGTGGGACGAAATTTGAGGATTATATTACTGGGGGTTTAGATCTGCATGAGATTGGTTCAGATGCAGTCATCGAACAGGGGGTTGACGAAAATTTTCCTGTGGCGGCTGCAGGGGGGCGTGAGGTTCCTGCTCTGGATGTTATTTCTCCGGGACTAAGGGAGACTGGTGGTGGCTCTGAACCTTTGGGGGCTAGGAGTGTGGATCGTGGAGCTAATAGGCGTCATAAGGCCTTTGTCAAGAAGCGGAGGGTGGCATGCTCCTATGCACTGGGGGAGGACATCAGGTGGTCTCAAATTGTGTAGATGGCTTCTTTGACGGTGGTCGGTAAAATCATTGGAAAAAACGTTTCCATTTTCATGATTGAGAATTGGGTGAAAACCTCCTGGGCTGAACATCTGGGGGAGATTCCTGAACTGGAGGGTTTAACGAGGGGATGGTTCACTCTAAAATTCAAACAATTGGAGCATGTAAACTGGGTACTTGCAAGAAACTAGACTATTGAACAATGTCCTGTTTTGCTTAAAAGCTGGACTTCGACCTTTGATGCTTCTCGTGAAAGAGTGGATGAAGTGCCAATATGGGTTCGGCTTCCGGGATTGCCTAGGTAGTATTGGACGGAGGAACATTTCACTTGTATTGGAAACATCCTGGGGACATTCCTGGAGGCGAATTTTTCTTTTAAAATTACGAAATTGCACAGGGTGGCCCGAATTCTTGTAAACATCAATGTGCGGGAGGGTTTATATGAAGAGATACATCTCTCTTAGGGAAATACTTTCTTCAATCACAGGTTGGATTATGAAAATATCCCGTTTCAATGCCGCCGTTGTCATGCTTATGGTCACCTGGTGGTGGACTGTAGTCTTGGGGTGTGCACGATTAATGGCCATGGTACTTAGCGGGGTTCTCGTGGGACTGATTCTACCCATGGGGTGTCCTCTCCATCTATGGGACCTTCTTCGTCAGAGGCTGAGGAGGTACACCCGGAGATGGAGGCTCCAGACTCAACTGTGATGGAGGATAATTTGCTCTCGGTGGCGGTGGTTGAAGGGGTGACTGCTGAAGAACTTCCGGTTCCGGGGCCAGCTCCACCTAGTATCAATTCTTTATCCCCTTCTTTGTATTTAAATGTGTTTACAAATATTTTCATTTTTTTGGGATGGATTGGATGGGGGAAAAACTAAAGAACCTAGCTATTTCACAACACCCTATTGTGGCTTCCACCTCTTCATCTGCTGCATTTCTTGAGGATGTTCCTTCGTTACCCCTTGTCTTTGATGTCGATGGGGTTGGGTCTCCTATCCAACACACACCTTCTGATTCGGGGTATTTCCTTAGGTCGGGTAAAAAGATCCATAATGGGGGCTTAGGAAAGGACTCACTTCCTGTGTCCCGTGGGAGGGGACGTAAATATTTTCTGGCTAAGGCTCAGTCTCGGGTTCAGAAGGATATGATCGAGGGTAAACAATTATCTATCGAATGAGCACTTAGAGCAGTGCAGGCCCAGAGGAAGGGTCGTCGATGAAGATCATGTCCTTCAACTGCCGGGGTTTGGCGGGTCCCCTCAAAAGACCTGCTCTGTGGCAGGTGGTCGATTTGGAACACCCGGATATTATGTTGTTACAAGAAACTCTTGGCGTTGGTGATGTGGTTCAGGAGAAGTTGGAGCATTGGTTTTTGGGATGGAAATTTGTGACCTTGGATGTTTGGGGTCGTTCGGGGGGTCTTGCTATGGGTTGGAATACTCGTGTAGTAAAAGCCCTAAACATATGAGGTATGGATTCGGTTTTGGGAATGATTATGCAAGGACTGGATCATGGAGATCCTGTGGATGTCTTCAACATTTATGGTCCTTTTCTTAATCACATTCCTTTCTGGGACAATATTTTTAACTTGGATTTGTTCTGTGGTGAAATGGCTATTATTGGAGGTGATTTAAATTTTTCTCTAGGACAGGTTGAGGTATGGGGGCCTTTTGCTCGTCTGGACCTTCTGTCTGAATATTTCTCTCAGAAGCTCATTGAGAGAAACTAGTCGGATATTGAATCAGTCAAACTCAAGCCGACTTGGCATAATAATAGGTGTGGGGACGGCCGTGTGGCTAAGCGACTTGATTGGTTTCTGATTACTGAGAAGATGCTCGATCGTCAGCATTATCTGAAGCAATGGGTGGGATGTGGGGGTCGATCTGATCATCTGCCCATATTCTTGGAATACAGGAATGGTCCTATAAAACCGCCCAGTCCTCTAAAATTTAACAAGACCTGGTTGAAGGATGAATCTTTTCGAATGTTGATCCTTACAAATTGGGTCCCTTATAATCTGGATAATCGACTATCTGTGGGCTTTCAGTTTGCGGAAAATTTTGCTCATTTGAAGAGGCTCATTAAAAATTGGGCTTCGGAAAAGCGAAGAAGAGATGATTATGAGCTGAGGCAGATTGAAAAGGAAATAGCTGCCATTATGGACTTGGAGGGTGGGGGTATGCTGAATCAAGAATCTAAGGATAATTTGGCAGGTTTGCAGGGACGAAGGAACACTCTATTATTGGAAAAGGAGGAGACCTCGCGATTAAAGAGTAGGGCTCTTTGGCTGGAATGTGGGGATGAAAACACAAAAAAATTTCATGCATATGCTAAGGGAAGGAAAGCCCTGAATACTATTTGGTGCCTGGAGGATGACAGGGGTAGAAGATGAGAAACTTTTGAGGAATTGGAAGGGACTGGGGTTGAACACTTTCAGAATTTATTCAAGGCTTCGGCTGGGGCACACATTGCGGAGATCATGCGCATTACACAAGTCTTTACATGTTTTGTCAGGGAGGAGGAAAACCTATCTTTAATGGAAGAAGTCTCTAAAGAGGAATTGAAAGCAGCTCTTCAGAGTTTTCAGAAGGATAAAAGTCCAGGACCCGATGGATGGACCATTGAATTCTTCACTGATCTCTATGAACTCTTGGGGGCAGGTATTCTCATGGTGGTTGAAGATACTCGGCTTTCTGGTAGGATTCCATCCTGCTTCAATTCGACCTTCATTGCCCTGATCCCCAAGGTGGATAACCCAAAGACTCTTCATGATTTCAGACCTATCTCACTTTGTAACTGCATATACAAGGTGATTTCAAAGGTTATTGCCCGAAGGTTGAAGGATGTATTGTCTGAACATATCTCTGGAGAACAATTCAGGTTTTTGAAAGGTAGATAGATTCATTAGGCTATTGGGGTGGCTCAGGAAGGTCTCCATAGTATGAAGACTCGCAAACTTAAGGGGGCTATACTGAAGATTGACCTCTCCAAAGCATATGATAAGGTAAGCTGGTTATATATTCATATGTTACTATTTCATCTTGGCTTTGGGATTGCTTTTGTCAGGTGGATCATGAGCTGTATCACCTTTGTTTCTTTCTTTGTTTTGATCAATGGGGCCGCTTCTCCCTTTTTTCATGTAGAGAGAGGTTTGAGGCAAGGCTGCCCGTTGTCTCCTTTACTTTTCCTGTTAGTTGCTGAAGGTTTGATTCACCTATTGAAGAAAACAAATAGCGAGGGGAGTTTGATAGGTATTGTTGTAGCACAACATATGCAGATCACTCATCTTCTGTTTGTGGATGATGTGCTTATTTTCTACTCTGGTAGGGTGCATGATGTGAACACTATTTCAGCTATACTAGGGCTTTTTTCTTCCGCGACGGGGATGGAAATAAATGATGGGAAATCTATATTGACGACTCATTGTATGGATTTTGAGGAAGTTAGACATGCCTCAGTACACTTTCCTTTTATTCGTGCATCGTTGGATGAGGGTCTAAAATATCTTGGCTTTATATTGAAGCCCAACAACTATCTGAAGAAGGACTGGTTGTGGCTGATCAAAAAATTGGAGAAGCAACTGCATACTTGGAGTCATCGCTGGCTTTCTAGGGCGGGGCGCCTCATATTGGTTAAATCAGTTCTGGAAGCTATTCTTGTTTATTGGATGTCTCTTTCATGGATCCCCATGGGAATACTAGAGAAAGCGTGGCGTATCTGTCTACATTTTCTATGGATCGGGTCTAAGGAAGCCTCAGTTTCTCCATGGGTCAGATGGGAGAAGATCGCTAGGCCAAAATCCTTGGGCAGTTGGGGTCTTAAAAATATCTTCCTTTTTGCGCAAGCACTGGCAGCGACAGGGGGTTGGCGTTTGATTCATTCAGAAAACTTGTGGACCAGGGCAATGATCGAAAAATATATCACCCCAGACTCTGTGGTTGACTGGATCAGGAATTCACAAAAGGGTCATAAGGGTGGCTCGGTCATATGGAAAGCAGTGAATAAATCTTTTACTGTTATTGAGGATAACCTGGTATGGAAGGTGGGTAATGGCAGGAGAGTATGGGTGGGTATCGATCCTTGGATAGGATGCAATGGTAGGTTCAGAATGACTGAGCCAATGGTGAATTCCATACGACCGAATGGTGTACACTTTCTTTATCAACTTGCTTCTCCTGTTCAGGAGAACCGATGGTCTCAGACTTGGCGACCAACCTCATTCGATGAACTTTCAAATAGGGAAGAGGTCGAGCTGAATCAATATCTTAGGGTTCTCAATTTTTCCTTGGTACAGCGCTGGGAGGAGGAGGACGAACTCATTTGGAATGGGGCCTCTTGTGGGAAGTATACACCCAAGGAAGCGTATATATTTCTCAGTGCACAGAATAGAGAACAGAGGACTGAATGGTGGTGGAAGAAAATTTGGAAATTCCATTGTCCCCCAAAAACGTGCTTATTCTGGTGGTGTGTTTTAGAAAATAAAGTTCCTTGCTGGGATAAACTTCTGTCTAGGGGCTTCAATGGTCCGGGATGGTGTGCTTTGTGCCGAAACACGGGGGAATCGACTGTACATTTGTTTCTTTACTACACATACTGCGTGGAGGTATGGGCGGAATGCTGTAAATTGTTGGGGGATGTTATGATTGTGCTTCCACTTCTGGTGACATGGGGCATATGGTTGGCCAGAAATATTCTCATTTTCAAAGGGAAAGAATGCACTCTGGCAATTATGGCTGGAATGGTTTGTGGGATTGCACTAGCTCTTCCAAAACACTTGAGGGTTAAAAAACAGAAGGAAATCTTGGCATTGGATATTGATCGGACTTCTCCTTGGGGTTTTTTTGATGGTGCTTCGCAGAATAATCTATGCGGTGGAGGTGCTATCCTTCATTTGGGTGAAAATCAGTCCTTTGAATTGATCACTGGGTTGGGGGAGGGTAGTAACAACCAAGACGAACTTTTAAGTTTGAAATTACTCCTCATTTTTGCAGCAGAGAAGGGGTGTAGAACCATTAAGGTTTTCGGTGATTCTTTGAATGTGATCAATTGGGTTAAAAGGATACAAACCTGCAGAGACCTTCTGTTATGCACCATTTTACATTCTATTTGGGAAGTTATGGAATCCTTTGAACTGATTACATACACTCATGTTTACAGGGAGAACAATAGCCAAGCGGACTCAACCTCGAAGGAGGGGCTCCTACTGGATCCAGGTGTGTGGAAGGTTAAGGAGCGATTAGGTGATGCTGCATTTGAATATTATCACCGTCCCTTCTTTGAAGGGGTAGCTGCATGAGAACTTGTTCTCGAAATGAATATGGGCCTAACTTGGTTGGGCATTGGATCGGTATTTCAGTGTTGGATTTATATCAGTTTTTTTTTGTTGGGATTATGACAGCTTAGTCGTTTATATATCAGTTTTTATATGTTGACATTATGGTCAGAATGTTAAATGCTGAGTGCATGAAACGGGCAGGGCTTGTTCACTTCTTGATTTATTTTTGGACTGTTGGTTTTTGAAATCTGATGGATGGATCAGATTGTGCTTTTGTGATTATATAATGAAGGAGTTCTGAACATTGTATACAAATATGCATGGCATATCTACAAAATGTAATTTTGTCTCTCTATGGATGATATAAAATTATCCTTTTTTTCCTTGGAAAAAAAAACTAAGATTTATTTAACTGAGACAGTAAAATAAAATAACATAGAACCTGTTGAGGGCAAGATGACAACAGCTTTAGGAGGCCGTTCCTCCCTACCAATCTCCTGGAGAGCACTCAAACAACGCTTCCTCAGGACCCCTGAGCTTGTTCCCGGTCTTCTTACCTGAGAACTGGGTGGAGTATGTAACTGTAGAGCCCTCTGTCACCTGACTAGTTCACTACCTCAATAACAACAATCTGCTCTCAGCAGTATGATCTTCAGCTTAAAAGCTGCAACAAGATCAATCAACAGTTATCCCTTCAAACACTTTCCAATTTCCCTTCCATTGAATTTCTCTGAAGTAAATTCATTCACCCTGAATGATCACTTCTCTAGAATGAGCAGCCTTAGCTCTGTTCAATGGGAATTTTTATAAAGATGCCTAGGTCTTCTGGGTCAGTTTTCATTAATTGAGCCACCTGCTCTGATTCCACTGCCACCTGCAACAGTTGGAAGTGGTTTGAGGATGCTGCCACATGTCAGTTTGCTCTCCACCCAGTCTCCTCCACCAATTTGACCAGCAAACACTCTTTTAATAGCTCTCCTAAGCTGTTGTCTTCTCATTTATTTATTTATAAATAAAATATTCATAATTTACATTAATATCCTTGACCCCCACTGGGTCATCAATTACAACTTAGCACAAAATTTAACATATTGTTCCTCAAATAATATAAAATTGTTTTTGCAAAATTGGGGCATGTGACAACATGTATGTTTTGTTTGGGTGTATCATACAATTGTTAGTTTAAAATATGTGGAGGTTTCCTTGTAATCTTCGAATTGTTAATGAAACACTAATTTGGAGTAATTATCTATTTATTGTGTTTATGCTTCTACTATTTCTTGTGTTTATGCTTCTAATATTTTTTGCTAGCTATATGTGTGATTATTACTATTTGAAGAATTTAATCGAATTTAGTTTATGTAATTAAATAACAACTTTGTTTAGTTGAGAACGTAAGGACAATAGTCTCATGGGGTTTGGAAAATTCACATGGTATCAAATCTTCTTTGATGATAGGATCTAAAGAGTTTGTGACCTTAGATCAACTACTAGAACCAACTGTCTGGAACCATGACAAACAATTAGAGGGTTTCAAAGGTAGTGCTTGTTAATTTTGGGAGTTGGTTTACATATCAAAGAGAGATTAAAGATGGCATCTGCTAGCCTCATGTTCAAGAATGGATTGGAAGATGCCTGAGATTTCCTATAATTGAAATTTAGGGTAACTCTTTTATTATAAGAGAATGATCTCTGGGATATTGTCAAAGATGTAGTGATTTCCCCAAAATATCTACAAGATTTGGCAATTCACAACAAGAAAGAAGTGAAAGCCAAGAGGATAATCGTGGATGTTATAAAAGTCCATTTCATCCCCCATATGATCCATATTCATGTGAGAATGAAATGAAAGAACATATAGAGAGCCACATATATAGATATATCACAAGGAACACAGTGATACAATAAACTCAGATTCTATTAAATGAATAAAACACAATAAACTATAAAATAAAAGCAACTAGAATGGTGGTAGCTATAGCTTTGAGAAGAGATGTGATGGATACTCTCATTCGTCACAACATGATTACAAAAGGAGGCCAAAGGGAATTTTTATCTTAAGCATGAGGGAAAAACCTTAACATCCAAAAACCTAACCCTAGGAGATGATCCGTAAAAAGGTTTGCGGGTCCTAAGGTGGTTAGTTGAGGTGTCAACTTCTTAGGGGCATAACTTTTGCATACGATCTTCATTTAGGGTGCTCGGTAGCTCATTGGAAAGGTCTAGTCGATAAGTACACATTTCTCCCATCAAGTTTGTATCCGTGTCTCAACAAACTAATGTGTCACCAAAAAACATCGTTTAGGGCCTAAAAAATCCCCCATAAGTTTTGGACACAAAAAACCATAAAAATGCCAAATTGGAAAATTTGTCTTGAGTTGGTGGAATAGGTGGGTGGCCACCAATATCCATATGGAGCATTCCTCTGACCCAAAAAACTACCAAACTATAAAAATTGTTTTGATCTAGTGGAATAGGTGGTTGGCCACCAACATCCATTTAGACCAGTCCTTCCCCCTTAAAAAGCAATGGTCTCCAATGTGTCAAGTCCCTCGTCATATGGAAAATTGTGTGTTGACTTAAGCTCCTAATGAGGTATTTTCTACGGTGAAAAGGATTATTTTTATTTGACATTTCGATAGGGATATAATTGTTGTTGATGGATTCATTAGACCCATTTAACAATTTTGGTTACCTTATTATCCTTACTTTGAATCGATGTGATGATTTCTTTCTAGAGGACCACCTTGAATGTGTGGCCTTGCATTGTAGAGGTACCCAGATAGGCGAGGCAATATTTCCTTTGTGTTCTTCTTGTTTCTGCTGAGTAGAGGGACCATGCGTAGAGGTTTTGAAGGTCATTATGATTTGATGTTCACCTTTAAAGGCAATTGTGAAGAGGGAAAATTTCCCAGTTTGGAGATTATCTTTCTGCAATACTCGGTTGATTTCAAAGAGACTGCAGTAGGTGAAATTGTCTCTAGTATCCCATTGCGATGTATTCTCAAAGGAAAAATGACTATGTGAGGTCGTGACTCATACACAACATGACACTTCCACATATATGGCTGCCCTAAATGAGCATCACAGACTTCAAGTGGATCCAAATCTCATAGTACCTCATCTTTGAAAGGCTTGATGTCGTATGGTAGATGGTATTGATGACTGACACAAATACCTCATCCTTGGCTTAACCAACTAATGGTGTATAACTGCGGGTGTGGTGTTGTTGGTAGCTCCAATTGCTTGATGATTTATGTTGAGATCAAGTTCTTTTGGCCATCACTATCAACAACAAAATGTAGGGGGGTTTCCTTCACCCACATCTGTGAATGGAAGAGGAGCTTGTCTGTCTCTTACCCTTCTAGTTCCTTTGATTGAATTTGTGTGGTAGCAATGATGACATTGGGTTATGCATCAATGATCTACTTCCCATAGTCTGTGACTGTGACATTGGGTTCTAAAACAAAATCATAATCAAGATTTGATTCTAAAGCTTTGATCTCGGCCACCAATTACTACTTTGAGAGACATTCATCAATGTTGTTCCAAGGGATTTTGTGAAACTCAGAGCACTTCTCGGTGTCCTTATTTATCTTTACATTTCCCTTCTTTGCTTGGTTTTTGGACTAGTTGTCCTGGGGTCGATTTACCTTACCTTGTCCTTTGTGCTACTAGCCAAGGTTTCCCTTTCCTTGTTTCTGCAGTAGATTCGCATATCCAAATTCTCTCTTGTTCTTTTGTTGAAATTTTTGCTCGATTTTGACATCATACTGATAAGCAACTCACAATTAAGAGATGTTCAATAATTCCATATTTGTTCAGATGTACCGATGTTGGCCAGTGAGGTATTTCAGAAACATGTGCCACTCAGAGTCTCTGATACCCATATTTGTGCGTAAGGTATGAAAGTTGTTGGTGTACTCTAGCACTCTTTGGTTCCTCTCTTAACGCATAATGGTCCATTTTGTGTATTGATCATTGTAGTTTCCCACAATGTAATATTGTTCCTTAACGACATCTATAAAAGAGTCCCAAGTGGGATCGACCTCAGACATTTCAGATTCCTCTGTTGAATTTTTCTCACAAGTTTCCCACAAATTTTTGACATGGGGGACAACCTTAAGAAGCACAAAGGTGATATTTTCCCTGTTGGAAAAATTTTCGATAGAGAAATACTCTTCTAACTGATTCAATCGTAAGCCATCAACATCAATCTGGCCTTCAAACAAAGGAATATCAAATTTAACTTATACCTTGAAGGGTGTGGCTCCTCCGAAGTGACCGCTTGACAATCGCTCTATTGTTGTTGGCATTCGTCGAAGGATATGGGGGGAATTTTTTACCATCTCGTTCCTATGTCATGCAAGGGATTCCTGAAGCAACAAATTGATAGGATCTCCTACTTTATCGTCTCTCTTTTCTTTCGACGTAGGAGGTCGCTTAGGATAGTGAGAGTGGTCTTCCTTAAGAGAAACTAGTTTGATACCCAAATCTCTATACCCTGACCTCGTTGGGGACATCCATCGAGAAACAATCAAAGAGAAGATTACTCTCATACCACTAATATGGATTTATGTGAAAATGAAATGAAAGAACATATATATGACCACATACATAGAGATATCGTAAGTAACATAATGATACAATAAACTCAAATTCTATTAAATGAATGAAATAGAATAACATGTAAATAAAAGTAGATAGAATGGTGGTAGCTATAGCTTCAAGAAGAGATGTGGTGGCTACGCTCATTCATCACAAAGTGATTACAAAAGGAGGTTGAAGGGCCTTTTTACTAGGAAAAAACCCTAACATCCAAAAACCTAACCCTAGGTGTGATTCGTAAAAAGGTTTGTGGGTCCCGAGGTGGTCAGTTGAGGTGTCAACTTCTCAAGGGCATAAATTTTGTATACGATCTATGTTTAGGATGCTTAGTAGCCCATTGGAAAGGTTTAGGAAACAAGTACACATTTTTACCATCTAGTTGGCTTTAAGTTACAAATGGATTGTTGTGTCACCAAAAAACGTCATTTAGGGCCTAAAAAAGGCCCCAAAATTTTTTGGACACAAAAATCCATAAAAAGTGTCAAATTGGAAAACTATCTTGAACTAGTGGAATAGGTGGGTGGAAACCAATATCCATTTGGGGAATTCCTACGACCCAAAAAAAATACCAAACTATAAAAATGTTTTGATCCAGTGGAATAGGCGGGTGGCCATCGATATCCATTTGGATCACATATAACTAAGAAAAAGATGACGAATGAGATGTTTGATGCCTTGGTTATCCTTTACTAGAACAAGAACATAAACATGAAGATGATATTGCATAATACACTCAAATATGTGGAGATGATCATATCATACATAATAAATAGTTAACAGATGATCATATCATACACAATAACTAGTTACTAGATGTTTGATCCATTGGTTAGCCTTTACTAGAGAAAGAACATAAAAATGAAGATGATATTGCATAATAGACTTAAATATGTGGAGATGATCATATCATACATAATAACTAGTTACCAGATGAAGGTCATGCAGTTTAGTGATCAACTTGTAGAAGTTGGGGAGAAGGTTGAAGACAAAGGAGCTAGTGAACCGTGCATTGAATGGGTTCCCATCTCAATGGAAAACATTTTTCTATAGTGTTTATGCTCAAGAGAATATACCCTCCTATGAAATACTTTGGGATGATTGTATCTAGGATGAGACTTATATGGTTTCAAAAGATAACAATCAAGGAGGTGACATTGACCATGCCCTATTTGGTCAGACTAATAAGGGTAGATGTAAAGGGCCCAACGACGGTAAGGTAAGGACTAAGGATTCGATATTACCTAGGAAAGAAGGACTTGAGTAAAATCAAGTGCTTCATATGTCATAAGCATGACCATTATGCATCATAGTGTTTGGACAAATATAAGGGTAAAGGGAAGCAAGAACAACATCAATTAACATCCTTAGTTGAAATTCAAATGAACAAGTTTTCCTTTAAGTTTGAGAAGGATTTCTTGATGATTTCTTGCCTTTCTTCCAATATAGTTCAAAATAACGCTTGGTACATGGACAATGGAGCATCTAGGCATATGAATTTAGCTCAAGAACTATTTTGAAGTAGAAAAGAGCATGTCTCGAGAGTTCAAGTTGAGATTGGTGATGATTCCAAGTATCAAGTTGTAGTATTTGGTACCATTCCTTTCCAATTATAGTTAGGTAACTCTTTAGAATTTGATGATGAGATTTTTGTTTTAAGTATCGAGAAGATTTTTCTTTCAATTTCGGTCATGGAAGATAAGAAATTTGGAGTAGAGTTCAAGAACTAGCAAGTCCTTATAAGATTGAAGGAGTCTAGCCTAGGATCAGCTTAAATGATCAAGGTTAGAGAAGGAAATTTATACATGTTACAAGGTGATCCTATTCGATCCCTAGTGCATGATGCATATAACTTGTTCTAGTTATAGAAGAAGAAGATGGGGAATCTACATCATAGTGCACTGCCCATTCTAAGGGATATAATCACAAGTCTTCCAGAGTTCAACATTGAGAAGTAGTGTGTATGCAAAGGGTGCACACTTCAAAAACATGCCAAGGCTAATTTCCCAAGTAATGAGCACTAGGATAAAGGGATTCTAGACCTAGTGCATCCATATATGTGTGGATTGATGTCAATAACATTGATCATAGGAATCATGTACTGTGTTTCCTTCATTTATGACTTCTCTCACTAAACATGGATCCACTTAAAGACCAAGGATGAGTCCTTTAGCAAGTTCTTGGAGTTCTAAGTTCTAGTGGAGAACCATATAGGGAATAAGATCAAATTTTTTAGATTGAACAATGAGGGTAAGTATACCTCTAATGATTTTGAGGATTTATAGAAGGGTGCAGGAATCAAGAGGGAGTTTGTTGTTCCATACAACCGACAAAGAGAATGGGGTTGCAGAATTACATAATCTATCCATCATAGGGGTTTCTAAGGCCATGATACATGACTGAGATCCACTAATGTTTCTATCGGTAGAAGCATGAAACGAAATAATCTACATTGAAAACAAGTGTTCTCATAGGATTTTGGAGGATAAGACACCATAGGAGGAATTCAATGTTGTGAAGCCATAGTTGAGCCATTTATGCATCTTTGGTTGTATAGTTTATATCCATATTCCAATCAAGAAGAGGACCAAGTTGGATCCCTCTAGCAGGAAGGGTTTGTTTGTTGGTTATAATGAGTCTTCTAAGGCATAAAATATTTATATTCCAGGGGAGAGAAAGACAATTGTAAATATGGATGTAAAGTTTGAGGAAGAATTTGCATCCAAGAAGTCTCATGAGCCAATTCTAGTGACAAAGGATGAGGATCGGGAACCTCCAAAGGATGAACTAGGGTCACCACGACTTCTAGTTTGAGCTAACAACCCTAAAATTCAAAGGAGGAGCCACCAATTCCTACCAGTTCTATTAGGAGACCTTTATGGTTCACTTAGACATTAAGGGATGCTCGAGAGAATGTTGAGACTCCTAGTATTAAATTTAGGGAGAGAATACCTTTGAAGAAGTTTAAAAACTATACTATGTTGATATGCAACATCATAGATTTTGACTCTAGTTTTTAAAAGGTATCCAATCAATGGGTTTGGAGGGATGTCAAGGTGGAGGAGTATACCTCCATCATGAAAAATAATGTATCAAACATTATGCCTAGATTGGAGGGGAAATTAGTAGTGAATTTTAGGCGCCTCTACAAGATCAAACATGTGGCAGATGGCATCATAAAGAAGTACAAAGAAAGGTTTGTTGTGAGAGAGTTCTCTTAGAAAAAGTGAGTTTACTACGAGGATACTTTTGCTCAAATCACCATGTACACTTATATTAGAGAAAAGGTGTTTTTAATTTCCTTTATAGGATAGAGGATACATGATATGGATGTGAACATGGTTCCCCAATGGGATAGTTGAAAAATGTTGGCCCTAGGTAAGTTGACTAAGTTTTGGTTCTAAGATGGAAAACCGGTCATAGTGTGAACAGGGTTGCGACGAAGCAGGTGTGGAAATGATCAGCTCCAAAATTTTGGGAAGTTTTTGGGGAAATAATAAATTTATTCGGTGAGTTAGTTATAAGTTTTTTCCACTTATGGGTAATGGGCACGGGATGTAAATGCGGCCAATAGAGCCTATAAAATGTAAAGGGTTGGGATTTTGGGAGGTGATTGTTGGTTCCATTTTGGGGCAGAAGATTAGATAGAGCTGGTCGAAGTAAAGTTTTGGTAAGTCTATAGTATTTTTTACTGTAAGGAGAAAGATAAATAAGAGTCGTGAATGTAATCTATTGTGGATTCGCAAGCTGTGTGCACAGATGTAATGTAGTGGGGGTTATGAAGATATTTATGCAGGATGTGTGCACAGACCAAAGCATTCGAGACACAACTCATGACAAATGAAGAGCACTTTTGTGGTTTTCTCCCATACGGGTTTCCACATTAAGATTCTTATGTCAAATGGTGTATGCTAATATTGTGTGATTTCTTTTGTTTTTCTACGACTGATGATAATATGTTTCTTTCTGCACAAGTAAATGAAATGACAAATGATTTAATGAGTTAGTGAACATGATAAATATTGCAAGGGGTTGTAGTATGTTTTTGTCTTAGTTTCCTATTGATGGTTTTATATGATGGTTTATCTATCGAAATTGTTGGGTTTCTTGTCAGTTTATTAGCCTGGAAAGATCCCCTTTACCATTGTGGAAACCTGGTTCTTGCAGCTCCTATAGGTATCTCAAGAGAGACTTTACTTTCATCGTAGGTGTTGCCGACAGGGGTAATCCCTATCAGGCCGGTACCTTGGGTAGTAAGGTTAGAAGGTTGAACCTGGGTTAGTTGAGCGAGCCAAAAAATGGTTTCGTTGTCGGAATTGGGATCATTGTGAAGGGGACATGTTTTGTCACTTGACGAAGCTTGATATTTAGGATTGGATAAAACAAAAGGATCAAGAATTTGTGCAAGAAGAAAGTAAGGGGTTGTGACTGACTCTAGGGGAATGGTTACAAAGGTACGTTTAGTCAGATATCCATAATTTTTTTTTAGTGAATTCCCTGTTATATTGTATGAATGTTTAGCAATATTAGAATGCTAGAAGAAAAAATTTCAAGGTGGAAAACCTAGGGGTTGGATTCCTCAACTGATCTGATGACCATAAAGTGTTAATAATACCATCTCTATGGTTGTAGACTTCTGGGTTGACAGAATTCTAGAAGGGTATATTACTTAGATTGTCATGGATACTATTAAGTCTTATAGTGAAACCGAGAGAGAATTTTTCCAATGTCCCAGAAGCAGATACATGAAGTCTTTAAAACCGTGGATTAAAATGATGGTGTGAAAAGGGATTTTACGGATGGAGTCAGACGAGTAAATCATTATGAGCGGAGAACATGGGTAGTGTCAGGAAGAAGGTATGGAGAATATGGGAAGAGTGATCTGAAATGTTCCAAGCTGATAATGAGACTGATGAAGTGGGTGGCCATCTAAGGAGTGGAAGAAGATTTCGTCCGAGTAAATGGAGAAGAATCGTGATAGGGAGAGAGAGTTGTAGTGTGACTGAAAGAGGGGACTACGAGTTGGTGCCACAACTCAACTTGGAGTCTTGTGACGAGGAGGATGAATGCTTAATTATTTATGAAGACAAGGAAGAGGTGTTAGATCCATACTAGACCCAAGACTACGACATACCTATGACTCCAGGTACATCTATGGTATCAAAGGTAAGACCTAAAAGTGATTCAAAGTGTTTTCTATCGAATCAGAGTAATAATAATAGTTAAGATAGTGGTCAAAAAGTTCATACTAGTGGTCCATCTAATTCAGGTTCGTCAAAACCCCAAAGGTATAGGATGGATGGGGATGATATGAAATTGCCTATATTCAATGGAACTGGGTTGGAAGACCCTAAGCAACACTGGTTTTTGTGTGAAGTTGTCAGGACTATATGATAGGTCCAAGATGACGCAGTAAAAAGGGCCCAGATGATCACGACCTTTAGGGGTCATCCTCTTGATTGGTATATGAATTTCTCTGTGGTTCCTATAGGAACCCCTCAGAATTCCTTAGATCATATTCGAACTGGGGTGATAGATGAATTCAAGAAGCCTAAATCTGAGTCATAGTGTATTATAGAGTTGAAGGAAATTAAGTAGTCGCTGAGTGAATTTGTCTGGGATTTCAACCAAAGATTCAAAACCCTAATGGCTAAGGCAAGTTTTCAGATGTTCAAAGTTTAGTATAAAGAGTGGTTTATTGCTATGTTATTACCCCATGTTTGTGTTCCCCTGATGCAACAAAAGATAGTTTCCCAAATAGAAGCTTTAGAAATTGTAACGAAATTAGAAGCATCACTAGTTGGAGAAACTGGTGCGGGAATGGCACAAATTCCCTCACAACTAGCTAATATTTTATTGCATATCCAAGATATAAAGAAGGGGAAGGAGATTTGTGAATATGTCTGGTGCATAATGTGTAAAATGGAAGGTCATCATAAGGATTCATGCCCATTGTTTTTGGAATACCTTGCTTCAGGAGCTCCAAATCCATTAAATTCACAAGGGATGCCATGGTGTAGGATCTGTCTAATAAGGGGACACCATTCAAAAGAATGTTTTTATTTACAAAAGATAGTAAGTACACCTGCCAGTATTTATTGTAAGTTCTTTCGAGCTATGTGTCATGATGAAAAGGATTGCAGGGCATACCAGTTGTAACAGGAAAATATAGTGGATACCTATTTGATGAAGAATGATGAGAAAATGTAAGCTAAGAGATCACATGCATAGTTCCCTCAACCCAGGGGGTGTGGTAATTTTAGAGGTCGAGGAAGAGGAGGAGGATTTGGTTGAGGGAGAGGCCAAATTATCTACTATAATTATGGACAACCAGGGTTTTATGCTTGATACTGCACAAATCCTACATCGACATGTTTGTATTATAAAGTGCTGGATCAATATACTATCAAGCAATGTCCATAGCTTATTTCTAAATGGTAAGCCAAGGTAATTGGGAATTGGAACCAACTTCCAAATGCAAATAAGAATGTGCGTAAGATTTTGACCGAGCTCTGTTAACCTGCCATTGATGTTTTAATGAGGGGAGGTGTTGCGACTGGAGATGATTGAGGAGAACCATGGAAAAATACAAGAATATGACATGTAGCACAAAAGAAAGTTCCCTTTGATGCCCAGAAAGAGAAAGGGATCTTCTTTGATGCACGAAATGAGTTTATGGATAGGAAACATGCCTCAACATCTGTTAATCCTCTAGTATTCGATGAAATTCCATTCATCGAGATGCCACCAAGTTTGGATCTATCAATTCCAAAGAGGTCGATAGATTAGGTAAGCATTCTGAAGAATTTTTGGAAAAGTGGTTTAGCACTTATAAAAAATGAAGATACTCTAGCAGAGCTATTAGATCTAATTGAAGAACCTGAGAGAGGTCTTCGATAGGAAAAGAATGTCAACCATATTCATAAAAGACAGAATATTGTTTGAGAACTATGCATGAATGCTCAAATCAATGATTATGATATGGATTTTATTATTGTCAACTTGGGCTCAAATGTAGACATTTTGACTAAGAAGACATGGGAAAGCATGGGAAATCCCAAGTTAGTATGCTCACCTATTCAACTGAGGTTAGCTAACCAATTGAAGGTTATGCCTATTGGTCGATTACCATAGGTTCCTGTCGAGGTGGAAGGGCTCTGAACTTATGCATATTTTGAGTTTATAGAGATTGCAAAACCCTTATCCAGTACTCCTTGGGATTGACTGGGCCATTGAGAAACAGACTGTGAAGCATTAGAAAATGATCAAAACTGGCTATATCCTGAGGAAATTGACCGATGCTTGATTACATGATCCTTTTCCTACACCTTACAGATGAGTTGTTGGATAGCGTAGGGGGACAAGAGATATATTATTTTACCGATGAATTTTTGGATACCATCAAATCAATATTGTAGAAGAGGATCGACATAAGACCACCTTTGCGATAGAATGGGGTTGTTTCCAATACATGGTAATGCCATTTGGAATTAAGAATGTGCCTGCTATTTTTACTAGGATAGTGGTAGCTGCTTGTAGATGATTGGATAGTATATGGGTTTATTAAGGACCATATTGAGAGTATTTGGATGATGCTTGAATGGTGTAGATAGTTTCATATTTATTTCAATCTGAAGAAGTGTATTTTTTTGTGATCCTTTTGGTATTTTGTTGGGTCATGTACTATGTAGAGAAGGAATGTTGATGGATGCTGGGAATATTGCAATCATTGTCGACCTACCACCACCATTGTCAGTTAAACAATTGAGGATCACACTAGGTCATATTGGTCATTACAGGAAATTTATCAGAGGGTATACGGAGATCACTGCTCCTGGAAAAGTTGTTGAAGAAAGATGTCAAATTTCAATGGAATGAATAATGTCAAAAGAGTCTTGATGTTCTTAAAGAGAAAATGGTCTTAGCACATATTTTAGTATTTCGTGAGTGGTGGAAATAATTTCATGTGAATATCGATGCATCATCTGTCGCACTAGGAGTCGTACTTGCACAACCAGGTGAGGGATCTGTCGATCACCCTATTGCATTTTCTAGTAGAAACCTATCGATTGTAGAGAAAAATTATATGACGACATAACGGGAGGAAATTTCCATGGTATATGCAGTCTAGAAATTCTGATACTATTTATTGGGTGGTCACTTTAAAATGTCTACGGATCATTTTTCTTTGAAACACCAGGTCATTAAGCCAGTGTTGGGGGGGACGATTTGTCGATGCCTCCTTCTCTTCCAAGAATTTGACTTTGAGATTGTTGTAAAAACATGAATATTGAATGCAAGTCTTGACCATCTCTCAAGGTTAGAAAACAGGGAAGAACCCACCAGCTTAGATGATCATCTTCCCGATGCACAACTATTTGTAGTAAAAACGGTTGATGATTACTATGAAGGAATTTTGCATTGCTTTCCTACGAGAAGAGAACCAAAAGAATTTAGTACAACGCAGAAGAATCAATTGGTTGTAAATGATGCAGATTTCTAGATTATAGTTGAATAGTTATATAAGTTGGGAACATATGAGATACTACGTCATTGTGTCTTGGAACATGAGCGGTTGACGGTGTTAGTTGAATCTCATGTCGATGTGGCAGGTGGCCACTATGCAGGGAAAGCGACAACACAAAAATATTACAAGTAAGGTTATGGTGGCCTACCATTCATTCAGATACACTTTATTACTATCACAATTGTGATATTTGCCAATGCATAGGGAAACCATCTCGACGAGATGAAATGCCACTGGTATCACAGATAACTTTGCAGGTGTTCGATAAGTGGGATGTCGATTTTGTAGGTCCCATTAATCCACTAGGAAGAAGGACATGTGCTCAGTATATAATTACCCTGACATATTATTTAACTAGATGGGATGAAGCAACAACAGCTAGAGATTGTACTGCAGTGACTGCTGCTAGGTTTTTGTTTGATCATGTGGTAACTAGGTTTGGTTGTCCAAAAATCCTAGTAAATGACCAAGGTATGCACTTTGGTAATAGGATGATTGAATAAGTAACTGAAGAATTTTGAGATCCAAGACAGGAAGACAATGCCATATCATCCACAAGCAAATGGAGCAGTTGAAGCTTTTAACAAAATTTTGGAGCATGCACTAACCGAGATCTATAATGTGAGTCATGATTATTGGGATCACAAAATACCTGGAGTATTATGGGATTATCGCACGACATGTAAGAAACTTAGTGGACATACTCCATTCTGATTGGTTTATGGGAAGGAGGTCGTCATGCCAATGGAATATGTTGTACTTAGCTTAAGAATAATTGCAATTATTGAGATGATAGATGTGGGTTCCATTGAAGAAAGATTGTATCATTTGCTACAATTAGAAGAAGATCGATTTATTGTAGGATATCACCAACGAGTCGAGAAAGAGCAACAAAAGGCTTGGCATGATTGACACATTAAGTTCAAGCAATTCCAGCCAGGAGACTTTGTTCTTCTCTACAATAGTAAATTTTTAAAACATCTTGGTAAGCTCTGTACACATTGGTTAGGGCCATATGTTGTCAATTATGTTACCGATTGGGGTGTGGTTCAATTGCAAAAATTAGACGGTACACCCCTCGACGGGTTGGTAAATGGAAGTCTGGTAAAACCTTATCGAGATAGTCATACTTCTCTCGACTAAATAGGTATTGACTGAAGTTGTAGATAGAAAAAAAAATAAGGGGTGGCTTTTCTTCTTTGTCGAGGTCTTGTATATAAGCTTTGAAATTGGCTATTGAAGTCTTGTATATTGTGTGCCGTAAGTCCAAGTTATCATTTTGTCACAGTTAAAGTTGTGTCACAATGGGATTTCCTGGTGTCATGCTTTTCTATCAAATCTACATTTAATGCATGGTAATACGTGCTTTTATTTCAAGTGGAGTAACATATTTAATAGAACTTCGTCATAAATGCACGAAAAGATTTTAGCATGTCAAGGGATTAGCTTCCACCTTTTCCAATTTATTGAAGATTAGGTCAAAATAACTACCCACGTGACCAGACCAAGTTGTCGCATGAGTATATCTATTTCACCTCCAAATGAGAGGTCGTTGCTTCATTGTGCTAAAGAGTGAAGTGTATTGAGCAAGATAGTTGTCTGCAACTCGTATGCGTCTGAAGATTTTTTCTATGGAGATTCATGTGTCACTTTCTAAGATGGTTATAGGTTCAACTGTAGAGTTCCCACCTACAATACCCATTATCAAGGAGACACCGGAGGTTGTCTCATGACCAACCCTTGTAAACCCACTAAGAAGAAACAAACGACTGGTTTGGTAGTTCCCCTTGAGCAGAGATTCAAAGCTACACATGACATTAAAGCTTCGGGGTCTAGTTCAACAACTATACTATCGGGTTACATTCTTTCGTGGAAGGATGATGCTCCCCATGTGGTCATTTGAAAGAATTCCAAATATCCGTTGGTGAAGCCAATTATTCTGAAGGGGGTTCATGTTACAACAGACATTAAATTGGACAATTTGAAGAAACTGGCATTTTTTTTATCATGACTTGAGGAAGTTCTCTCAACTTCAGATGTCAACGTGTATGAAATCAGTATAGCTGGTCGAAGGCGGGCCTATTTAGTTGGTACCCATGGACTAGGCTCATGGTTTGGAGAAATTGGGCATTTTGTGGTTGCTGTACATGCACCATTTCAGTCACACTGCTGAAGTTAACACATACATAAAGTAGTTCCTAGTTGGTTCCATGGGAGATGTCTATGGTTGGATAACCACATTTTTGTTGATGTTGACTTGATTGCTTCTATCATAGGGTTTCCCAAGGTGGGACTTGATCCAACACCATTCTTTGTTGACAAGGAGCAGGATACAATCCTTGTTGCTCATATGAAAGAAAATTATAATCTTACATAGGATACATGAGGATTTGCTATTGCTTCTTTTAATGATTAGGATGTTAGATTCACATCCAAGGTGTTGTCTAGTAAGTTATTATGGAAGATGTGACTGAACCAATGCACTGTTGGTACCATCGCTACAACAAAGCAATGTGTTATCGAGGTTCAAATGAATTGGCCGACATTCCTGCTGAATGAATTATTGGCTGACGATATAGATGTGTGGGGACGAGGTAACCCTCTCACTTATTCTTGGTTTCTTATATTTATTTCTTTTGTCACATGAGCCGAGCCACCCAATTACCAGGGGATGGAAATGAATGTCCCATGTCGTGGGGCACGATATCATAACCTATGGTTCGAAGAGAAGAATCGACGACGACAACATGATAACAACATTGAGTTTTATATGCATGCTGATGCACTAAGGAATCACATTGGAATTCAGTCAAGGATTGTCACAACGACTGTCCAACGATATAGGAATATTATTAAGTTTATTGTAGCGGCTCACCATGTGTATCTTCAACCACGATGAGATATTCAACACCAGTGGTTAACCACTGCGTTTTGGTTATCATAGGAGGATTGGAAGCATCTTATCAGAGATGATCTATTGTCTGCTGAAACTGAATTGCGAAAAGAGGGCACATTGGGGACCCAACCAGGGGCCCAAAAGAAGAAGACACCCTACATAGCTCACACCATGACAATGATGCAGAGTTGAGTGTAACCCCAATAGATCCTTGTGTTGGGGAGAAGAGGAAAGTTAGCGGAATAACCAAAAAGGGCCAAAAGAAGCAGAAGGTCATCAAGGATTCTACTCCTGTCGAGCTCACTGATGATGATTATAATTTACTGGAAGACAAAATGGTTGAGGTTGATAATGAAATGCGCTAGAATATTGGAAGTCGACATACAAAGATTTTTGTGGGAGTCACCGACTTACTTCAAACTCTTTGTAGTGCGGTGGAGGAAGTCAGGGTCGCAGTTAGTCATCCCCCGACGCAGTCGTAGGAAGTTGGTCCTTCTGATGATTGTCTAGCTGAGGTGCAAAACATCCCAACAACATCATAAGGTTCAGGTTCTACCTAAAGCACTTGAATTAGTACATCATAACTTAACAACATGGTCCAGGACATTGGCTATGTAGGGGTAGACCTCTCCATGCTACCCATGTTTATATTGCTAAACATACAAAAAGATATGATAGAAGAAATAAAGGCACCAAAGCACACGATATATGATCACCCGAATCAGTCAAGGAGCACCGTGTATTCGATACAAAGTTAGTTGGAAGATAGAGAGAAGCACATGCAAAAGTGGCAGCAGGACAGATAGTGACTCAAGAAAGCTCTTACTCTGTTATGTCAAGAGATTCTAGTGGTCGAGGTCACACCTACTATGATTCGAGAGGCTCGATTATTTAAGTTAGGGGAAGTTGCTTCTGACTTTCGATAGAATATTACGAAATTAGAGGCTAAGCTTCTTCCTCGTACACCTCTTGAAGTAATGGAAAAGTGATGGAGGGTAGCAGAAGAAGATATATGATATATTTAGGAGGCCAAGGAATTTTGTGTTAGGGCATATGAATAGGTGTCCCATGCGCCTGGGATGCCTTGATGGATGACATCGAGTTGCAATTAATAACACAAAAAAATCATGTAGTAGAGTCCAGTTTAGTCAATTTGAGGAATTCTTTGAAAACATTATCCCATGTTGAGAAGATTGGTAAGGATGTTGAGCTCAAAATATGGCAGTAGTAGGTCACTAAAATCCAGACACAACAACAATACAGAACCTATCGTGTCACGAAGCTTCATGTTGAAGAAGTGCATATCACAACGACCATTCACCTAGTACATGTTCAATTTCGACAAGTTGTAGATACGGTTGTGGTGGATAGTTTAGAACATCTCAGTTATGAAATTTTAAAATGAATTGTTAAAGTAAAGGAAGATGTTCAACTACAGACCGAGGATGTGAAGAAAATATTCCAATATTTTCAAGCTAAGATGAACGCGATATAAGTTTTCGTTCAAGGTGGCTCGGGACGAGCCACATGTGAGTGTTGGGGGCTTGTTGGCCCTAGGTAAGTTGAATAAGTTTTAGTTCTAACATGGAAAACCGGTCACAGTGTGAACATGGATGCAATAGAGTGGGTGTCGAAAGGACCAGCTTCAGAATTTTGGGCAGTTTTTGGGGAGATAATAAATGTATTTGGTGATTTAGTTAAAAGGGTCTTCCACTTAAGGGTAGTGGGCATGAGGTGTAAATGCGGCCAATAGAGCCTATAAAATGCAAAGGGTTTGGATTTTTGGAGATGATCGTTGGTTTCGTTTTGGGTTAGAAGAAAGATAGAGTTGGTCGACGTAAAGTTTTGGTAAGTTTGTAGTATTGTTTACTATAATGAGAAAGATAAATAAGAATCATGAATGTAATGTACCACGGATCCGCAAGCTGTGTGCACAGATGTAATTTAATCGGGGTTACAAAGAGATGTATGCAGGCTATGTATGAAAAACAAAGCATTCGAGACACTACTCATTCCAAATGAATATAAATTTTGTGTTTTCTCTCGTATGGGTTTCCACATTAATATTCCTATGTCGTTTGGTGTATGCTAATATTGTGTGATGTCTTGTGTTTTGCTACAACTGATGATAATATGTTCCTTTCTGCACAAGTAAATGAAATGAAAAATGTTTTAATGAGTTAGTGAACATGATTAAGATAACAAGGGGTTGTAGTATGCTATTGTCTTAGTTGCATATTGTCAGTATTGTTGAGTTGCATGCCATTTATTAGCTTGGAAAGATCCCTTTACCACTGCAGAAACCTGGTTCCTACAACTCCTATAGGTATCTAGGGTGAGACTTCACTTGCGTTGCAGGTGATTCCGACGGGGGTAAGCCTTGTCAAGATGGTACCTTGGGTTTTGTTGGGCAGGTTGGAAGGTGGAACCTAGGTTAGTTGAGAGAGTCAACAAGGAAGAAGAGTACATATAGCAACTTTGAGATTAGTGGGAAGGAGTTACATGTGTGTAGGTTGAAAAAGGATTTGTATGGACTCAAGAAGGCACTAAGAACATGGTATTCCAATATCAATGGATACTTCCTAAGTATGGTATTCACCAAAAGTGAAGTAGATACCAATTTATATTTCTTAATTGTTGAGGTTGATCTACTTATTTTGGTGTTGAATGTAGATGAACAATTTTTTATAGGTTCAAAGAAGCTCATTGCAAGTTGAAATGAAGAATGGAACTTGAGTTCAAGATGAAGGACATCGACATGATACATTAATTATTGGGATTGGAGGTTTGGTAGAGACTAAGGAAGATTTTCCTTGGGTAGGGTAGGTATACAATTGATATCATCAAGATATTTTGGAAGGGGGACAAATATAACGTATTTTGCCACATTGTTCCCATAGACATTATGATGACCTATCTCACCCTTGTTCCTCTTTTACAGACTCCCTTGATCCTTGAACAATTGTAAAACAACATGTATCTTTGGAAATACCTCTAAGAAAACTAGGTTTTCCAAGAGGTATATGACCTATGTGTGGCTAGCCCGCATCCATGTGACTCTCTAGTATCTATCTTACGTACCTGCCTGTGTGAGGGTAAAAAATAAAAATTCATCTTAGTTTATGGGAAAATGACGGTTTCTTCCATTCCCCAACTTCCCATTCTTATAAATAACCATCTCTTAACCTCCCTAACTGCCTCCCCATCAATATAAAAGAGGCACATGCGAGGAAAAATTGGGGTCAATCTAAGAGAGATCACCCTCATGTTATTGGACTACAATCATATTTAAAACAATGTTACCCTAGTCTGCAAAACACTTATTCCCCTATTTGAAACTTGATTTGTCACCATTGGAGGATCTTATTATACCAAAGAATTGTACAGATTATTTGGGGTATATCTTTCATAGTGTATTTGGATAAGTGTGTGAATGACTTGGATTGGAGGATCCCATATTTCTAGTTTCATAATGGTGTCGACAATATAAATAAGGTGAAAGCATTTCAGTTGTAAATTGTTGTGTATTAATATAAAAAACACTCTTTCTTATCCAATTCAAATTCTTATTTTCAATATTTATGTTCTTGCAATTTGGATATTTAAATTAGCTGTTAGTTTATAAATTATCTTTTGCAGCAATGACTATTTGATTCTTTGATATCCCTCTATTTCAATTTTAATCTTGAAGAGTTGTAGAGAAAATAAAATTAATTCCAGTGGGGGAAATATACATCAGACGTTGGACTCCAGGTTGCTTATTCTTTAAATATTATTTATTTATTTGAAATGAAGTCTGATTGCAAATTGTTGTAAGCTTATTTTTCTGCTTGATTGTTGATGGTTCCTTTTAGGACATCTTATCTACGGTGGTTACATCCAAAATACACTAGGGATTTATTTCCAAAAAAAGGACTATAGACCTATGACCACACCTATGATCACTAATTCTCGGGATTTTTTTTTTTTTTTGGGGGGGGGGGGGGGGGCGCGGTTAGAAACCACCCTCAAAGTGCAATGTCCCTCCCTTGAAGGGACCTTGAAAGTGTTGACCTTTCCAAGTTCCCAGAGTCAAACATTGAATTCATTAATTATGCCTAGGAATTTTGATTATTTAAAACTATGGAGGCATGTAATTTATAAATTCATGTTATTTGTAATTAGTTAATTATTATGAAAAATAATTAATGGTGGAAATGAGTTATAAAGGCAGGAGGGCGCGTTAGGAAACTTTACTAGCATGGAAAAATGGAAACATTGCAAAAGCAGGCAAAATAAATCTGTCATAGAAAAGATAGAAACTATCCAAAGTACTGAAAATCAAGGAAACATTACTTTATGCACAAGCTTCCTAATTACTCAAGGAGGGCACAATTTCTATTTTGGACTGAAGGATACAAACATGGAAACATTACCTAAGCTTCATACTTACTATTTTTCTTGAGGGGGGTGAATTTCCACTTTGGGTTGAGTTATACAAACAAGGAAACATCATTTGCAAACCAAACTTGTTAATCCCATCAAGGAGGCACACACATGGCTTAGGGACATGGTTGGCAAGTAGGTTACTTGATCAATAGGTGGATGAATTGATCAACAAGTCACTCAAGCCTATAAAGGAAGGTTTCCAACTCGATTATTCAGTTTGGTTGGTGAATATTTTGGTGTTGAGTGAAGCTAGGCTTCCATACTAAGTGATGAGCCTAATTTCTCTTGGTTAATGTGCCCCAAGTCACCTTTCCCCTCTCCTATCTCCCCTTCCAATATTTAGTGCAGGTTACAATGAGATAAGAAGCAACATTCTAAGGTTCAACTCAAGCTCTGATAGAAGCTATTCATCCATTGAAGTTGAGCTCCAGTGAAGTAAACTTCACCTATGCTCTTAGACCAGTGTTGGGAGCTAGTTCCAGGCCTCCAATGCTAAGTTTTGGACACCTTTTGAGGACATTAGTACTTCCATTATTATTCAGAGATTATCAGATATATCATTTTTTTATGACAACTATACTACAATAAGATTTTTGTCCAAGACATCCACCATACTGAAATTTCATGGAGGAGCCTTTTAATACTCATTTAATGGGTCATTTTGTCAGATTGATGCATTAAAATTGATGTAATGACCATGAAAGGAATAAATGAATGATATGATGCATGAAATAGGTTATATAAATTTCTATAGGTCTTTATTTTCAGGTTTGAACCAAGTATGATATGAAATTTATCACTTTTTGTATACCCTTGCTTATTAACTACGCAATTTCGACTAGTTTGAGTGTTTTTAGCATTCTGTAAGATCTATAAACTCAAATGATGTTATGTTAGTTTATCTAGGTTTTTAATTCATTCCTATACCCATAATAACTTACATACTGAGAATTTGTTGGATATGTACTAGGTTTTTAATTCATGCCTCCTTTGGGTAGTTTTTCCTAGGGCCAAAATCCCAGTCTTTGCCCAAAACACCCGAAACTTCCTCAAGTTGTTTTAGATATGTTCTAAACCTATCAAAGTGTTATTTTATACCCAATACATGACTGATAAATTATATGATCCTTCCATAAACTTTGGTTTATTGGAGGTGATGTTTTAATCCTATTTTGCACCAGTTGGGACACCTAGAAGTGTGGGAGTAGACTTCAGTCGAGCCGATTTCGAAACCTAAAAAGGACCCAACAGCTAGGTTCTTAGGGAAAAAACTCTCTTTTTCCAAATTCATCTCTTGGTCTCTTTGTTGTACAAGATTATGCACCTTATAACCTAAGGTCTGGGGTTACCAACATACTCAATTAACTTGCAGACAATTGACTCTAGAGTGCAGTAAAGGAAATAGGAGGATGGGAAAGACTCACCCGATACAAGACGGTTGATCCTAGCTTGTCCTCTTCCGCTCTGCTTCTCCTCTAAAGTCTTCAAGGATGCTTTCTCCTTCACCTGTCAAGATTCAGTCTTCCAAATACAAGATGATTCATATATATAAACAGGTTAGATAAATCATATACAGGATACTTAGATAAATCATATACAGGATACTGAAACATAAACATTTGTCAAACCACAATACATGAAATACATTCAAGACACACATGGAAGAAGGATTCTCTTTATTAACAATAATGAGGAAGTTCAGATTACAACCCAACGCCTGAGACAAGGACTCCTCTGCAACCAAAGGATTCTGAGTTCCATTGCTCCAAAGACTTCTGTATAAACTCCACCAGCATAACTGTGCTCTTTGAGTGTATGTACCAAACACCCTCCCCAAGGCCTGTATTTATACATGGTGAAATAAGGCAGTTTCGAAGGTTGAGGAGGTTGAGACAGTTAAGGAGATTAAGGTAAATGGCTTAACTAATCTCAAGTAATCACGTGTTTTATTTTTAAATGTCAAAGGAACACATCAGTGGGTATCAAGACCAGCAACCCGCATATGATCCGCGATTTGCTATAAGAGCAACCCGCGGATACATCTATCCGCGACTTGCAACAACCGACACTCGTGGATGATCCGCGAGTTGCATATATATAGGGTCGCGGATATGACTTGACATAGTTAAAAAGTCAAAGTAACCAGCTGGATGGGTGAGGAATGTATTTTGTAATAAGGCCATCTATAGTGTTTTGGAAACCCTCAATCCATAGATGTCCTTTTGTGTGCCAACATGAGGGATGTCGGCACTCGGACATAGAGGTGCCATTCAGGTGGATAACATATGCCCCCTAATGTGTGAGGTCAGAGGGGAACGATGTCCGAAATACATTACAATCTTTATCTTTGGAGAACTCAGAAATCCAATGGAGCAAAGAGAGTACCTGAAACAAATACATACTAATGTCATATACAAAGTTACATCTGAGGATGCTATGTTCAATTTACTGGAACACTAGCTCCTTTACAATATTTGAGTACATCATATGATACGGGTATAAAACCACATATATTACAAAGGTGGATCGAAGCCATAACATACAATGATGAGTCTTCAAAGATTTGGAAGCTGTGTAGAGGAATAGAATAGAATCTTGCGCAACTTAGTCCATAGGCGAGGAACTAAGGTCTTCATAAAAGATCCCAAAGAACTAGTACAATCCAAGCCATGTGAATAAGGGTAAGCTGAAGTCGAACATGGAAAGGATTCAATAGTTTGTCAATCAATAGATGATAATCAACAACTGAAGCAAAGGAATTCACCAATGATGAAAGTGAATCCTGAGGTACCATCGTCAAAACTCTAGGTCTTCGTCACCAGGAAGTGCTGAAACGGAACCATACTGTGATAAGGAAGGAAATAGATCCTCCAACGGATCACAAGAGTGACTAGGAACTGGGAAAAAGAAGGGAGACACAAATAGATAATAGATATAACAATTATGGGATCAGGCTATAGATCAGACATTGAGTAGAGTCCTTGAACAGTGAGCACAACACAGAGATGACCCAAGGTAGCGTATAAGACAAAACAACTGGACTTATCTGTCATGTAGGAGACATGATCAGATTCCCCAGGTATAATGGACAAGAGGAAGAGTAAGAAACTCAAAGTGATAGCTGAACAAAAGTGGACACTGAAACATGGATATCAGAAAACAAAGAGTGCTATGTTCAAGGACGACATGCTGCCATTACTGAAAACAAGAGAAAACTTCTTCCTTACCTTCCCTGTTAAATTTTAATGAGTCTAGGAAAGTTAACTCGGTTCCCTCTTCATTTTTTAACAAGATTGAAGAGATGGGAAAATAATGGTTGATAGTGTCACTGATTCATGGATTTAATGAGCCCGAACTAGTACATGCTCAGTTGGTGTTTTCACATTTAGAGAGTTTGAAAATGCCAAAGAAGACTCCAGGGGGGTCCTTTTTTGTCCAATTTCGTCTCTTGAGGCCGAAAAAGTATAAAACAAACCATAGAAGAACTCTCTTAACTTCTGAAGAAGAAAAGGTGAACCTTTTTCGTACTTAGTCAGGGAGGGCCGAAAAAGGTTAAATTACCACCTACCCAATGCTCCTTCCAGAATAGCATAAAATAGCTTGAGTTTTACGAGTGTGAAGGAAAGCAAGATCACTCGGAAAGATCCATTTGGTTACGAGAAATGGGGCTTAGAACAATAAACTCGTTGCTTTGTTCTTAAGTGTTTAACAAGCATGACAAAGACACAAAGTACACTCGAAATCTTTTTCATGTTTGGGTCAGAGCACGAAAAAGAGAAAACTAAGCTCAAACTGGGTGTTCCTTTTCTGTAATTTTAGTCCCTCAGGTCCGGAAAAGTGATAAACCTATACCTGAGAATACTCTTCTCAATTCAAAAGAAAAGAGAGTGATCCTTTCTCGTATTATTTCGCATGGTCCGAGAAAGAGATAACCTACCACCAATGCGGATGCCCGTTCACATATTCTTAACGAGCTTGAACGGACGAGATAACTCGACAGTCAAGTCTATTTTAAAGGAGTCAGAGCTGGGCCTAAAGAAACTCCATAAGGGCGGGGAGTCCTATAAAGGGATAGCTTGTAAAAAGAGATTCAAAAGAAGCTCTATTTGGCGTGAAAAATAGCTAAGAGGATACCCCTGAACCTGGAACAGTGGCGACATGAGTACCAAAGAATGACAAAGGCATATAAGAAGGATACTCATGAAAGAAGGGTCCTAGCCACAGAAGAACAATGGTAAAGACAAGGGACTAATGGCTTAGAATACCATAGTCCGTGGCAAAATGTTGAATGCTAAGGTTAATGTGGAGTGAAAAGATGCCAACATGTATGGGAAATAACGAAACCACCCTATTGGAGCAACAACACTTTGTAAAAAGTGATAAACCTGTTCCAAGGCACAAAAAGTATGGTATTAGTTGATTGACATTTCAAACTATAGAAAATGACCCACTTTATGAAATATGATTTCTATAAATAGGTTGAAAATTAAAACAAATCTCACCATTTGAACTTTTGAGCCATAAAAAGCAAGTTTACCCTCTACCTTTGATCGATCATTGTGGACAATTGGACCGACGAAATCGAAATCCACCAGCTGCAGGTAAGCCTACACCCTAAACTCTTCAATTTGATCCAAGCAAATGTTAAGTTTAAGTGTGAATTCAATATTTAACAGCATCCTAAACTGTAGCAGTAGGCATCCGCAGGTTGCTGATATGGAAACTCGCGGATACGCGTTATATCCACGGGTTGCCTAACTAGACAGCCGCAGATGGTACACGACCTGTCTAAAGAGACAATCACAGATACTGCGTGGAGGACAAAAGCTTAAATATATTCAAAATTTTTTAAATTTTGATATGGAAACACTGAATCCAATTGCTTATTTTTGCCAGGTAAACTATGGTGCTGGAATGGAGGGAAAGGGAGTAAGAAATAATGGATCAAGCGGCGCTCCAAAGTGCGCCCACCATACAGGTATTGAGGACCAGTGGGCTACTGAAATTCTTTTGTACATCACCCATGCGGGCCCATGTCTGCATACTGGAGTTCATGGTCAATTATTGGGATCATGATATGGGGATGTTCAATCTTCAAGGTGAAATCTTAGAGCTTACCGTGGAAGACATATATTTCATTACCGGGTTGTCACGACGGGGAGCACCGGTGAACTTGGAGGGCACTGGTAGGGGCGGTGACCCCTTAAGTGTCCAAAACTATGTAGACATATTCTGTACACCGGGCACTCAGAGAAGAGGAACTAGCGTTCCCATTGCAGATATCCAAGATTTTACTCTCCAGGTATTAGCTAGTACCATTGTGAGACTTGCAGGATCAATATCTTTACATTTGGCCGCCAGGAATCAAATGAGGGTGGCAGTTGACTATTTTAGAGGTGCTCTCTATGATTGGTGCTCAGGAGTTGCTTCCATTATGAGGAAACACCTATTCGACTGCAATAGAGGAAGACGCAATAATTTTGGCTATGCAAGCATATTAGTGGCGTTCTTCTTCTTCGAGAGTACCAGCACTGAGCCCCGCTATACCTTTACCGTTCAGATCTCCACGTCAGCTAAGGCTGAGCAGGTGGGGAGACATCTTCCTCCGTCAAGGAGGAGGGGACTCAGTTCACAGTGTCTATGATGATGACTTCTACACATGGTGGGAATGATAGCTGCCGGCATTGGAGCAGTTTCCATATGCCGGAATGGACTTCCGAGGTGACCCCGACCTTGTCCTCCCTCCAGGTGGAGCATGGGGCGAGCTACGTAAGTAATTTTTAATTTTTTATCATTTTCAAATTTTTATGAATTTTTCAATGATATATATATACATATATACAAGTCTTAACCCTATTCATGTGTCAAAATGCAGATATTGGACCGGTCCACCCTGAAGGGCACCCTCGCATGTTTGTTTGTCCTGTCGTGGGTGAGGATTCAGGAGTGATCAGGGTACTAGAGGGGAAGCTGTCTAGGCTGACCCAACGAGTACCTATGATGCGGATTGAGCATATCCCTACAACCATGTAGGAGTTTGTTGTGGGGGTTCCACTGGTTTGGCTACGTCTTTTCAGATGAGTGGCTAGAGCAGTGCTCGTATATAGAGATGCGGTGGAGGCCGAGGAAGCCATAGTGCGGAGGGACCATGGGGACCAAGGAGGTCCTAGTGGCCAGGGCGGTCTTGCGTAGTTCTAGGGAATTTTGATGGACTATGATCCACATTTTTGTACATTTTGTATATGACGGGATCCAAGGATCAGACTTGACCTATCTACAGACATATATTTT
>LPNX011020600.1:1936-39263 GCA_001517045.1 Pseudotsuga menziesii | reverse complement strand
GATGATGACCAGAGATGATCCAGATCGAGCTATGATCCAGATCCAGTTATGATGACTCCGAGAGATCCAGATCAAGTGATGATCCAGATCCAGCAGTGATAATCCAGATCCAGCAGTGATGATCCAGATCGAGAGATGATCCAGATCCAGATCCAGGTCGAGTGATGATCCAGATGCAGTGATGATATTCTATGATGATCCAGATCGAGAGATGATCCAGATCGAGTGATGATCCAGATCCAGTTCTATGACGATCCAGATCGAGAGATGATCCAGATGAAAATGACTTGAAGATGAAGATGACTTGAAGACGAAGATGACTTGAAGACGAAGATAATCCAGTTGATACAGAGAAGAAGACCAGTGCTGAAAATCGTGTCAAAAGAATACCTTCCTAGTTAAGAGGGAGTGTTGATGTACATATAACTTCGGAATGTATTCTTCTATGTATCTTATGCATTGTAACCCGATGTTTATTCCGGGATGTTTCTATTATGTATTTGAGTCATGTTGTCATGCCCTGATGTTTCGATCGGGAGGATTAATAATGTAAACAAGTCTTGTCAAGTCATTAGGTAAGTCCCCACAGTTTCGGGGCACTTGAGTTATTATACACTAATTAAGGTGTAGGCTCGAGTAAGTAATTGTTGGTTGAGCCTACGTGTGAAAATGCACTTCAAGTGAACGGAAGAATATAAATAGAGAGTGAGAGTCTCTCTATTTATCACTTGCATAACACATCATTTGCTCTCTCAAGTGTGGCGCACTAGTGGAGAAGGAAATATACTAGGACTAAAAGACTACTGCTGTCGAGAGTGCATCTTACTGTTTTGGGATCTTACATCTTGTGGTGATTCTATCTTTGAGGAAGTTGCGGGGTTTTCTCCATTTATGGTTTCCCCGATCAAAACTCTTTGTGTCTCTTGTCTCTTGTGGTGTGCTTATGTTATTGTTGTGCTTGTTATTCTCTCAGTGAAAAGATCCTAACATAATGCTAGCTTAAATGTTGAAAAACTAACATCATCATAGAGATTGCATCAATGTCATCAAGTATGAACTATCATCAATCAGTAATATTTATGTAACAAGTACACATCATAGTGCATAGACATATGTCATCACGTCATGGCAAGCATCATGCCATCAATATCATCAAATCAAAGTGAACAGCATACAAGAAACATATCACTCCATATCATAGTATATTCAACACTATCAAATCATGTCACTGTGAGCATTTTATCACATGTCAAGTTCACCATAGTTCAGCATTAACACAGACTTCATCACAAAAGGTTCTAGGTTTTCAGCTTCATAGTCAATCCAAACAATAACTGTTGACTCTTTCAAAATCGGACTGCTGCAAATTTGGACTAAGGATGACTTGATCTCATGAATGATAAAGATGCACCTTTCATACATACCACTATTCATGTAAGCATAGAAACATACCTTGTACTGTCAGATACTATGTATATGAATGCATACCTTGTTAAAGAAGACCTCATACCTTGGGCTGCTAGCTTGTACTTGAGCTGCTGGTGTAAACCCCAACAGGACTGATAGAACTTGTCACATTAAGGCTGTCATCCAAGACATCACCTCAATACTTTGCTGCCACCGTATAGTTGTTGTCAGGCTATTTCCACCATCGAAATTAAGAGATGACTGTTGGTACTTTCACCACTGAAATTCTGAGATGACTGTCATACCACAAAAAGAAAATGGCAATGTTGTAGCTGCCTTAGATGCCCGATACGAAAGGAGATATATTTTAGACCAATCACTTTTTCTTCACTGCTGTTTCTTCTGCTCTCAAAACACCCAAGGCTGATCACATCAGGGTCCAAAATAATACTGTTCAAACATACAGAATTCGCTAAAGTCCTCTGTCTGCTGAAATTTCGAATTTGAAGGCCCAAATCCCGCCAACTTAGCAAAATCGCTAGTGAAAGTTTCTCAGAGTCTCTAAATCTTCGAATTAAAGAAATCGTAAATGGACAACGACAGCTTAGCAAAATCGCAAGCTGTAGATGGGCTTCACAAATCGAGACTGTTTTGTCCTCAAACAAAATCGGACTGTTCTTCCCTTAACAAAAAAAAACTCGTATGCTTAAAATTGCCATGCAGAGCTGTACGGCTGAAATACTTCAGACCTGGAAATCTCAAAAGCACCCAGATATTTTCCTTCGAAGCTTACAGATCTCTTTTCCCAGAGCTTTAAATGCTTCAAGCAACAAAACAAAAAACGCCCACAAAATTCCTCAGTAAGTGTAGACTCGATTTCACATAAAGACTTAAATTTCCTTCACTGCAGCTCCTCAAAACAAATAGAAAAAAAACTTCTCAAAGAAAAAAATCTCTGCTGCAATAGCGCTGAAGAAGCTCGTGACTCTTGCTCCAAAAATTTTCTCCGTCAAAAACAGTTCAGCTACTCATCCGTTCATGCGTTCCACTTAAAAGGTTTGTGTATTTATACCTTTATTTGGTGTTAAACCAAAGGATAGAGCCGACCTCATTAAAAAGTCATATTTTATTTTTAAAAAACATATTTCCATGTTTTAATGAGTTTGTTAAAAGGAATGTTTTATGGTTTTTTTTTTTAAACATTTTAATAAAAAAAATAATATTTAATTGGTTAAAAAAAATTATTTATTTATTAAACCATTTTAATTTTTATTTATTAAAACTTTTTAATATTTAAATTATTAAAGTATTCAAATATAAGTCTTTAAATTTATTTTTTTTAAGTGTTTAAAAGATTATGGGTTTAGGGACTCTTCCTAGGGTACTAAGAACTTAATAGCACACAAAAAAAACCACTGAAGGGGTTATTTGGACACTTGCAACTTTTTCGACCCACTTAGGGTTACTTGAACACTCTACAGGGCTTTTGGCAATGTCCCAAGGACTCCAAGGGCTTTAGACTTGGGCTTGGATAAGGTCAAAAAGGCCTCGTTAGACATTGACACTTACTTCACCCTTAGGTGCTCCTCAAGGGACACCACGACACACTGACACACACCTGTTGGCATCAGTGACAATTTAGTCAACAATCTCCCCCTTTGTCATTGATGACAACACCAAAGCTCCCCCTTCGAATGAGCTTCCTTTGACCACACAACTCCCCCTTAGACCATGCTTCTTTTACCTACCTTGTTCAACTTTTTCTCCCCCTTTGGCATCAATGGCAAAGGGTACTTCTGCCAAGCTCTTCTTGTCATATTGTATTATAGATAGATGAATTCAATTAGGAGATAGTATGACTCCCAATTTTTCTCTGAGGTACTCAAAAGTCTCTCTTGGGAGAGGCTTAGTAAAAACATCTACAACCTGTTCTTTTGTCCCGACATATTCCAACTTGATATTCTTTTCTGTGACCTGTTCCCGAAGAAAGTGAAATTTGATTGGAATGTGCTTGGTCTTGGAATGCGTAACTGGATTCTTGGAGATACTAATGGCACTCGTATTGTCGCATAGAATAGGAATTGGTTCATTGCATGTCACATGTATGTCTTGCAGGGTTTGCTTCATCCAAAGAATCTGAGTACAACAAGCTGCTGCTGCTATATATTCCGCTTCTGCGGTTGATAAGGACACTGAAGACTGCTTCTTGCTTGACCAAGATACTAGACAACCACCTAAAAAGAAAGCTGTTCCACTAGTGCTTTTTCTATCGTCAACACATCCTGCCCAATCTGCGTCTGAATATGCTATCAATGTCAGATCATTCCCTTTTGGATACCAAAGTCCAAAATCCACAGTTCCTTTGAGATACCTGAAGATCCTTTTAACTGCTATAATATGATTTTCTTTTGGGGCAGCTTGAAATCTTGCTACTTGTCCAATGGCTTGCATCACATCTGGTCTGGAGGCAGTTACATATAGTAGACTACCAATCATTGACCTATAGAGCCTTTGATCAACTTCCTTAGATTCATCATCTTTGCTTAGCTTACAACCGGTGATCATAGGGGTACTCACAGGTTTACAGTCTTCCATATGGAATTTCTTCAACATCTCCTTAATGTATTTTGTCTGGGTAATAAAAATGCCTTCTGTTCTTTGAGATATCTGGAGTCCCAAGAAGAAGGTCAATTCACCGAGTAATGACATTTCAAACTCTTTTTGCATGTCTTTAGCAAATTGCTGACGCAGTGAATCATCATCACTTCCAAATATGATATCATCAACATAAACTTCAATGATGAGTATGCTGTCATTGTCTTGTTTGATGTACAAATTGCTATCTGCACTTCCCCTCTTAAATTTTTGTTGTAGTAAGTACCTGTCCAATCTGGAGTACCAAGCTCTTGGAGCTTGTTTTAGTCCATATAGGGCCCTTTTTAATCTGCATACATAGTCCTTGTTTTCTGAAAGTTGAAATCCTTCTGGTTGTTTGGTATAGACTTCTTCCTCCAATTCCCCATTTAGAAAGGCTGATTTTACGTCCATCTGATATACTTTGATGTCTTTGGAGCAAGCGTAGGCTAGTATCATTCTGATAGCTTCCATTCTGGCAACTGGTGCATATGTTTCTTCAAAGTCTATTCCTTCGATCTAAGCATAACCCTTACACACCAAACGAGCCTTATTTCTGATTACCTGTCCATCTTCATTCATTTTGTTTCTGAAAACCCATTTTGTGCCAATAACATTTTTGTTATGTGGTCTCGGAACAAGTTCCCAAGTTTCATTCTTCTTGATTTGATCTAGTTCTTCTTCCATAGTTTTAACTCATTGTTCATCTTTACTGGCCTCTGCAAAAGTTCCAGGTTCAATTGTAGACAAAAGAGAGAAGTGTACCTGCTCATTTCTTTTGGATTGTCTTCTTCTGGTTCCTATTCCGGCATCCTTATCACCAATAATCTGATTTGATGGATGATTCTTCTGGTACCAATTCTTAGGTGATGGATGAGCTTTTTGTTCTTCTTGTTCGACAGTTGGTTGATTCAGTTCTTTATCTTCCTTGAGTTGCTCTTCATCCTCATCGAGTTGTTCTTCCATTTTAATTCTCTTGGAACCTTTCTCTTCTTCATCGTCTGATTCTTCTGAGTCTTCTCTGGATGATGTTGGTATTCCTTCAACTATCTTCACGTTAATGCTTTCAATCACTTTGTCTAATCTTAGATTGTAGCATTTGTAAGCTTTCCTCTTGGATGAATATCCAACAAATATGCCCTCATCTACTCGAGTCAAATTTTCCAATCTTCTTATCATCTCTTTTGATATAACATTTGCTTCCAAAGATTCTGAAGTGCTGTACACTTGCTGCTCTTCCGGTCCATAGCTCATAGGGAGTTTTATCATTTTTGTTTCTGAGTAATCCTCTGTTTAAGATGTGTACTGCTGTATGAACTGCGTGTCCCCAAAATTTGTCATTTAACTTGGATTCATTCAACATAGTTCGAGCAACTCCATTTTGCTGAGGTGTTCTGGCTACTGAAAATTGTCTCTTTATGCCATGCTCTTCACAGTACTTGTTGAATTCATCAGAAGTGAATTCTCCACCGTTGTCAGATCTAAGACACTTGATTCGTGACCCTGTTTCATTCTCGACCAGTTCCTTGAATGTTCTGAAACATCCAAATGCTTCTGATTTCCTGTTGAGAAGACATACCCATGTCATCCTAGTATAGTCATCAATAAGTAGCATGAAGTATTTTTCACCATTCAATCCTTTGCTTTTGGTTGGTCCACATAGGTCAGTGTGAACAAGGTCCAAAGGTTTTGTAGAAGAATGCTCTTTCATCTTAAAATGCACTCTTGTTTGTTTTCCATGTTGACATTGTTCACATACAGAGTTAGCAGGTTTTGTGACTTCTGGCATATTTCAAACTGCTTGGTTTTTGTAGATTTTGACCAAATTGTCAAAATGTATATGCCCCATTCTTCTGTGCCAAAGCCAGCTTTCATCTTCTTTTCCCAAGTGACATTTTTCAGACTCAATCTCATCTAACACATATATATTGTTTGGAGTCCTAGTGGCTGTGGCTACTAACTTCCTTGATCCTTGCTTTCTTATTTTACATCCTTTTGAGTTGAAGATGAGTTCATGTCCTTGATCACACATCTGACTGACGCTTAGCAAATTATGTTTCAAGTTATCTACAAGCAAGACATTTTCAGCCAAGGAATTTTTACTTCCGAGCTTTACTGTGCCCTTTCCCAATACTCTTGCTGAATTGTTATTTCCAAATGATACAGATCCTTTATCTTTTTCAATATTGTCGAAAGCATCTTTGTCACCTATCATATGCTTGGAGCAACCACTATCAACATACCATTTTCCAGAGCTGTGATTCTGGGCTTGAAGAGCAATACCACATTCATAGTTGTTGTTATTGTGTTTAATCCACACCTTGTTGGGCAAGTCCTCATTTTTTACTGTTGGTATCCTTGTTCTGCAATTTCTGGCTATATGACCAAAGTTGTTACACTTGTAACATTCTATTTCTGATCTCAAGGGATCAAATCGGTTGTTGTACTGTGGTCGTCTAAGGCTTGCAAGGTTATTCCTTGTCTCAAAGTTTCTTCTTGGAAAACAGTTTACAGCTTTGTGTCCAAATCTTCCACAAGTAGAGCAATGCCCATAAAAGAAGTATCCATACCTGGGAATATATGGAGGAGGGGCTTTTCTGTGATCTGATCTTTCTACTGGCCCTTTTTCTAATACAGGTTGTTCTGGCTGACGTTCGATCTCTTCTTCATTCTTGGAGTCCTTGACAACTTCTGCATACCTTCTTGGCTTCTTTTCATCACCTGTCAACTTTGAGCTTGAGGCTTCATTTGTATTCTGCTTGTATCCTATACCGATCTTGTCGAAGAATGACTTTTGATTGCTAATGATTTGTTCTAGAACCTTGGAACTGTTGTCATAACCTTTTGCGATATCTTTCATCTGCAGCTTGTTCTTCAGAGATACTATCTCAGCCTCACAGTTCTCCTTTTCTCTTATATTTGTCATTAGTTGTTCAGTGAGAGAGTCTTCAACTCGTTTGGCTTCTTCTAGTTTGGTCTTCAAGTCAACAATGGTTTGTTCAAATCGTTGTCCCTCTTCCTTAAGCAATCTATTTTCTTTTCTGACTTTCTTCAACTCTTTCAAGGCGCTTACAAGTTCAGCCTCAAGATCTACCTCTCCTTCATCTTCGGATTCTTCCTTACTATTATGATCCTTATCCGAGCTTATTGCCATAAAGAGTACCTTGTCTGGTTCATCGTCATCATCAGAATCACTATCACTATCTAAGTCACCACTGGATGAGTTATTGTCTCTTTTTGTGTAGAGACTTTTCTTCTTTGCAAACTTTCTTCTGTTCTTATTCTTGTAATTATTGTACTTCTTGTAGGGTTTAAAACTATCATCCTCTTCACCGTCTGAGTTCTTTGCATATCGACATTTAGAAGCAAAATGACCTATCTTTCCGCATGAAAAACATTTAAGAGGTAACTTACCTTGGTATTTTCCAGTGCCTCTCTTCAATTTCCGAACAAAGTTGGCTATTTCTTCATCATTAGATTCATCACTTGTCGGTTTGTCTTTCATTGATTTGTTCTTCCCGGCTTGTTTGGAAGAGACCTTGAATGTTGCTTCCTTTCTTGACGTATCTTCATCTTCAATTCTCATTTCGTAAGCTACTAACGTTCCATGCAGCTAATCCACTGTCATAGTATCTAGATCTATTCTTTCTTCTAAAGCAGAGATCTTGGGGTTGAACCTTTTGGGAAGAGTTCTTAGAATTTTCTGAACAACTATAGTCTCCTCAACCTCTTCTCCTAATCCTCTAATGGTATTCACGAGCTGATCAACCCGAAGAATATAGGTTGCTATGTCTTCATCTTCATTCATTCTTAGTTGTTCAAATTGTCCCCTGTAAGTTTGAAGTTTGGCTTCTTTGACTTTGTGGTCTCCTTCATATGTGGTTTGGAGTTTGTCCCACATTTCCTTTGCAGAGGGACAGTTCATCACTTTGTTGAATACTGATTTGTCTATAGCACTTAGAAGATGATTTCTGGCCTTTGAGTTGTTGTTGTATTGAACTAGCTCACCTGCATCAGTTGGCACGGTCCTTGGTACTTTGTACCCATTCTCGATACTCTGCCATATTTCGATTCCTTGAGCTTCTATGAAGGCTCTCATTCTTATACTCCAGATTGCATAGTTGCTTCCATCAAACAAGGGTGTTCCAGATTTGCTTTGTTTAGCAAATTTCCCCATGATTACCTTCCAGCAGTTAGTCTGTTCTGAAGGAACCTGCTCTGATACCAATTGTTGAAATACTGAGAGTGGGGGTGAATCAGTATTTGTACAATTTAAAACTTTAATCAAAGCAGGTTGCTGATCACCAATCACAGCACGTCATCAATATGTATAAAGATAGTAAGATGCACAGTACACAATAGTTTTTAACGTGGAAACCCAAGTTCTGGGGGTAAAACCACGGAAGCCTTTTTAATAATACTTGTGCAGAAATAACTGGATGAAAGGAACAACTCCCTTATTATATAGACTTCAAATTTTTCCAGCTTCAACTGGAAGGAGGCTACGACCCCCTTGATTTACAGGCCACGACCTGAAGGAAGCTGCCACTCCCTAGTTTTCCGACTTCTACCGGAAGGAGGCTACGACCTCCTTTCCTTGCCCCGTCCTGCCACCCTGATAAGAAGAATATTGCCGAACCTGTGGACCTGTCAAATACCAAAACCTGTACTCTCTGCTGATATCCTCTGCACTCTGATCACTGCCAAATCTTCTCTGTAGTCAATACTGTCACATCATCTTTCTGCTCATGTTATCACGGTCATGCTGATCAAGCTGCTTATCAACACTGCTCGTTATTGTCAAGTCAATCTTATCACTGCCACAGACACTGCTCTATACACAATCATCAAACATGCATCATCATAGAGATTGCATCAATGTCATCAAGTATGAACTATCATCAATCAGTAATATTTATGTAACAAGTACACATCATAGTGCATAGACATATGTCATCACGTCATGGCAAGCATCATGCCATCAATATCATCAAATCAGAGTGAACAGCATACAGGAAACATATCACTCTGTATCATAGTATATTCAACACTATCAAATCATGTCACTGTGAGCATTTTATCACATGTCAAGTTCACCATAGTTCAGCATTAACACAGACTTCATCACAAAAGGTTCTAGGTTTTCAGCTTCATAGTCAATCCAAACAATAACTGTTGACTCTTTCAAAATCGGACTGCTGCAAATTTGGACTAAGGATGACTTGATCTCATGAATGATAAAGATGCACCTTTCATACATACCACTATTCATGTAAGCATAGAAACATACCTTGTACTGTCAGATACTATGTATATGAATGCATACCTTGTTAAAGAAGACCTCATACCTTGGGCTGCTAGCTTGTACTTGAGCTGCTGGTGTAAACCCCAACAGGACTGATAGAACTTGTCACATTAAGGTTGTCATCCAAGACATCACCTCAATACTTTGCTGCCACCGTATAGTTGTTGTCAGGCTATTTCCACCATCAAAATTAAGAGATGACTGTTGGTACTTCCACCACTGAAATTCTGAGATGACTGTCATACCACAAAAAGAAAATGGCAATGCCGTGGCTGCCTTAGATGCCCGATACGAAAGGAGATATATTTCAGACCAATCACTTTTTCTTCACTACTGTTTCTTCTGCTCTCAATACACCCAAGGCTGATCACATCAGGGTCCAAAATAATACTGTTCAAACATACAGAATTTGCTAAAGTCCTCTGTCTGCTGAAATTTCGAATTTGAAGGCCCAAATCCCGCCAGCTTAGCAAAATCGCAGGTGAAAGTTTCTCAGAGTCTCTGAATCTTCGAATTAAAGAAATCGTAAATGGACAATGACAGCTTAGCAAAATCGCAGGCTGTAGATGGGCTTCACAAATCGAGACTGTTTTGTCCTCAAACAAAATCGGAGTGTTCTTCCCTTAACAAAAAAAAACTTGTATGCTTAAAATTGCCATGAAGAGCTGTACGGCTGAAATACTTCAGACCTGGAAATCTCAAAAGCACCCAGATATTTTCCTTCGAAGCTTACAAAGCTCTTTTCCCAGAGCTTTAAATGCTTCAAGCAACAAAACAAAAAACGCCCACAAAATTCCTCAGTAAGTATAGACTCGATTTCACATAAAGACTTAAATTTTCTTCACTGCGGCTCCTCAAAACAGATAGAAAAAAAACTTCTCAAAGAAAAAAATCTCTGCTGCAATAGCGTTGAAGAAGCTCAGGACTCTTGCTCCAAAAATTTTCTCCGTCAAAACCAGTTCAGCTACTCATCCGTTCATGCGTTCCACTTAAAAGGTTTGTGTATTTATACCTTTATTTGGTGTTAAACCAAAGGATAGAGCCGACCTCATTAAAAAGTCATATTTTATTTTTAAAAAACATATTTCCATGTTTTAATGAGTTTGTTAAAAGGAATGTTTTATGGTTTTTTTTTTTAAACATTTTAATAAAAAAAATAATATTTAATTGGTTAAAAAAAATTATTTATTTATTAAACCATTTTAATTTTTATTTATTAAAACTTTTTAATATTTAAATTATTAAAGTATTCAAATATAAGTCTTTAAATTTTTTTTTTAAAGTGTTTAAAAGATTATGGGTTTAGGGACTCTTCCTAAGGTACTAAGAACTTAATAGCACACAAAAAAAACCACTGAAGGGGTTATTTGGACACTTGCAACTTTTTCGACCCACTTAGGGTTACTTGAACACTCTACAGGGCTTTTGGCAATGTCCCAAGGACTCCAAGGGCTTTAGACTTGGGCTTGGACAAGGTCAAAAAGGCCTCCTTAGAAATTGACACTTACTTCACCCTTAGGTGCTCCTCAAGGGACACCACGACACACTGACACACACCTGTTGGCATCAATGACAATTTAGTCAACAAGAGTCATATTCATCAATCTCAAGAAATGACAGACTTCTTCAAACCCCTTGACTTTTCTCAGATAGCAGGTGCTCCCCATGTCATTCTGAATGATGCTATCAAGAAGCTCTCCATATTTCAGGGCAACAATGCCATCACCACCAAGTCTCACCTTCAGAAGTTTGAAAACCTCCTGGTTAGTTATGGCAATGATGTTGCCCATGACCATGACGACGTCAAAATGAAGCTCTTTGCTTTATCTTTAGAAGATGATGCTGGAGAAAGGTACCTCGACTTAGCTGATAATTCCTACAAAACTCTTAGTGAATTCCGGGATGGTTTTAGGAAGAAATGGGGAGAGAAAAAGGAACCAAGACATCAACTTGCTGCCCTTCATAACATAAAAAAGATGGAAAATGAAACCATGGATGAGTTTAATACAAAATTCAGGCGCATTGTTTCTTCATAAAGACATCAAGTCGAATGATGTTTCTATCCTCGTCTATTATATTGAAGCATTCACTAGAGATTTGAGGTATCAGTTAAGAGATAAAGAACCTGCTGATCTAAAGACTGCCCAAGAATTGGCCGAGAAAATTGAAAAGAACATGCAATCATCGGGTATGTCCAACATACCAAGGTACACTAGAGGAAACACTTCCTACAACAAAGAATCTAAAGGAAAGGCTGTTGAATCAGAGGATAAGGAAACATCTGAAGATCCTATGAAGGAAATGGCTGAAATGATGAAAACCTTGGTAACTAATCAAAACCAACAAATGGCCAATCATGCCGCTCAACTAAATCATATTCAGAATAGGTTGGTTATGATGGAAAGAAATCATGTTTCTCATGCACCAAGGAACTTTCAGCCAAAGCATAATCAGATGTATCAAAAGAAAACTCAAGAACCTAGGATTCCAAACCAGTTGGATTCAGTCAACCTACTAGAGGATGCAATTCCATTTTGCAGGCCTTGTTCTCAGTTTCACCAGGAAAGTACTTGTTACATTGCAAACCATGTAATGGAACATGGACTTCCTGAAATCAGTAGTTAGGATGCACCATCAAGCGAACCTGAGTTCGTGAACATGGTAGGCCTAACCTACCGTTTGACAGACCAACATTGGCAACAGGCCATAGATTATAGTCTGGAAAAGTATTTCATCTATCAGACTTATGGTAAAATGCCTTCCTAGGAAAAAAATCTTAGAAATGAGGAATGCTAGATACAAAGGAGCTACCTATTAGAGAAAGCCGAAGTCTACACCAACTAAACAGTACAAGCCAAAGGTAACAATTCCTCCTGTTATAAACCCTCCGGTTGCTGTAGAATCAAAGCTTGGCATGGGACAGTGGTTGAATGATGTTAAAATTTCAGCTTATGCTACTGGTATCCTTCAAATTCCTGGCCAAAAAGAAAAACTGATGAAAGTTTTAGAAGTAGTCATAATATTGTCAACGAAACTGCTCCTCCAAGTAATAATGTCATTCTTGAAGATTTGCCTTTTGTCCTCGAAGATATGCCTATAGTCCTTCATAGTGTTGATCCAAAAAGGGAGGATCACCCGCCTTTATGTCTCTCTTTTAGTTGATGATCTTCTCCTTCATTATTGCAAGTTAGATTCAGGTGCTTCATCAAACGTAATTACAAGGAAGGTAATGGAATAGTTAAACCTAAGGACCACACGGCCCTACCACAATGTTTGTGCAATGGATGCAAGAGAAGTTGAAGTGGTAGGGACAATTTTAAACCTGCATGTAAAGTTGGCCAAGTATCCTAACATTGATATGGCAATGGATGTTGTTGTAATCGATGTACCAGATAATTGAGGAATGCTTTTGTCCAGAAAGTGGGCTGCAACTCTAGGTGGACACATCCAAATGGATTGGACATACGCAACCATATCTGCATCAGAAAACACTAGGGTTATACTTCATAGAGAAAAGGAAAGAAAGAGGCATGTAGAGAATCCTAAGAAGCCTGGAAATGAATTTGTGCATTGCAATGACAACTTTGGAAACTATGCCATCTTGTCCAACTTCATGGCCCCTATTAAAGAAAAAATCAAAAATGAAAAGATAGATAAAGTTTGGCAAATGTACTTTGACAGAGCTTATTCCAAAGCTGGAAAGGGTGCAGGCATAGTTATCATTTCACCTTCTAATAAAATCTACAACTTTTCTTTTAGATTGGAGTTTGAAGCATCGAACAATGTGGCTGAGTATGAGGCATTGTTTCTAGGATTAGAAACTGCAAAAGACATGGGCATAAAAATGTTAAACATAAAAAGTGATTCAGACTTAGTCATCCTCCAGCTTAAGAATCAATATCAGTGTAGAAGTGATAGACTAAGGAAGTATAGGAATGCTATATGGGATACCATGGACTGGTTTGATGCACTCAATCTTCAGAAAATCCCTAGAGAAATGAATGGTTTAGCAGATAAGTTAGCAGTAGCATCATCCACCCTTCAACCTTCAGATGAGATGATTAGTGCAAATGGCAAAATGGAAATCAATTTCAGGCCGTCAATTCCTGATAATGTAGATCACTCGCAGGTATTTAATGATGATAAATAACTCTTAAGGTTCATCCATAATCTCAAGGAGTTTCAAGGTTGCAAGATCAGTTATCAGCAAGAGGGTAAAGAGTATCAGGAGGATGAGGATAATTTGAGAAATCACATTCCGAGTAGCCTTATAGCTTTTGAAAAGTTGTTTGACAGACAAGATCGTCATAAAAATAAAAAAGAGTCAATAAAAATCGGGGATTATATGGAAATAAATATAGGTACAGACAAGGACCCCAAGTTAATAAAAATTGGAAAAGGTACTTCGGAAAAGGAAAGGAACATTTTAATCAATCTAATCAAAGAATATAGAGATGTGTTGGCTTTTAGTTATGATGAACTTAAAGCTTATCGGGAAGATGTGTTTCAACACACTATTCCCCTCACAGAAGAAGCCAAGGAGGTCAAATTTTTCCGACAAAAACTTAAGGGAATAAATCCTAAGTTGGCCCCCATTGTTCAGAAGGAACTTCAAAAAATGTTAGCAACAGCGATCATCCACCCTTCAACATTCAGATGAGATGATTAGTGGGAATGGCAAAATGGAAATCAATTTCAGGCCGTCAAATCCTGATAATGTAGATCACTGGCAGGTATTTAATGATGATAAACAACTCTTAAGGTTCATCCATAATCTCCAGGAGTTTCAAGGTTGCAAGATCAGTTATCAGCAAGAGGGTAATGAGTATCAAGAGGATGAGGATAATTTGAGAAATCACATTCCGAGTAGCCTTATAGCTTTTGAAAAGTTGTTTAACAGACAAAATCGTCATAAAAATAAAAAAGAGTCAATAAAAATCGGGGATTATATGGAAATAAATATAGGTATAGACAAGGACCCCAAGTTAATAAAAATTGGAAAAGGTACTTCGGAAAAGGAAAGGAACATTTTAATCAATCTAATCAAAGAATATAGAGATGTGTTTCCTTTTAGTTATGATGAACTTAAAGCTTATCGGGAAGATGTGTTTCAGCACACTATTCCCCTCACAGAAGAAGCCAAGGAGGTCAAATTTTTCCAACAAAAACTTAGGCGAATAAATCCTAAGTTGGCCCCCATTGTTCAGAAGGAACTTCAGAAAATGTTAGCAGCAGGGATCATAGCACCTACTAGACATTCATCATGGTGCTCCAACTTAGTTGTTGTTAGAAAGAAGAATGGGTCAATTAGAATATGTATAGATTTCAGGAATCTCAATACATCATGCCTAAAAGATAATTACCCATTGCCCGACATGGAAACATTACTTCAAAGAGTAACTGGTTCAGGAATGATGTCCATGTTGGATGGCTTTTCAGGATATAACCAGGTGTTAGTAAATAAAGAAGATCAACATAAAACAACATTTACCACACCGTGGGGCACTTACAAGTTTTTAAGAATGCCTTTCGACTTATTAAATGCAGGTGCCACTTTCCAGAGAGCCTTGGACTTTGCCTTCAAAGAACTCATAAGCAAAATGATAGAAATCTATCCAGATGACTTAACTGTTTTTTCAAAAGAAAGATCTGACCACGTAAGTCATCTCAAGCAAGTATTTATGAGATGTCGTAAATATGGCATTTCCTTAAATCCTTCCAAGTTAATCTTTGGGGTTGACGAAGGTAAGTTGTTGGGACACATTATCTCCAAGGATGGGGTCAAGATTGATCCTGAACGAGTAGAAGCCATTAAGAAGGTCACCTTGCCTCAGAATTTAAGAGCTTTCCAGTCTTTCAATGGTCAAATAAATTTCATAAGGAGATTGATCCTAAACTTAGTAGAACTAATGAAACCTCTACAAAGATTATTAAAGAAAGATGCTAAATTTGTGTGGACGGATGAAGGTAAGGATGCTTTCAGAAGTATCAAAGATGCTATATCTAGATCACTTGTTCTAATCAGTCTAGATTATTCCAAAGAGTTTCAGATTTTCTCTTTCGCCTCTGAAGACACCATTGTTGGTGTTTTGCTTCAGAAAAATAGTGAAGGACAAGTGCATCCTATAGCCTTTATGAGTAGAGCCTTGCAAAATTCAAAATTGAAGTACACATCAATGGAAAAGAAAGCTTATGCGCTTGTCAAGTCCCTTAAACATTTTAGAACTTATGTCGGAAACTCTAAGATCATTGGATATGTACCCCATGCAACTGTCAAAGACATCATGTCTTAGCAGGATTGTCTAGGCATCAGGGGTAAATGGGTTTCAAAGATTCAGGAATATGACTTAGAGATAAAACCCACTAAATTGATTAAGGGACAAGGGCTTGCAAAGATGTTAACTCAGGGGAATGAGAAAGCTTTAGGAATGATTTGTCATAACAGTAATCCAGAACAAAGTGTATCCGACGAGCTTCAGAGATTAGAGCAGCAGCCTTGGTATTCAGAAATCATCTTTTTCCTTCTTAACCTTACATGCCCTGATCACCTACTTGGCCATAAACGCAGAGCATTAAGGTTAAAAGCAACTAAGTATCGTTTAACAAATGATGAAAGCAACTAGGTTGGAGAAACCCGGACAACTTAATACTTAGATGTGTTGATGAACCTGAGTCCAAGAGACTCACGGTTGAGTTCGATGCAGGATTTTGTGGTGGACATTTTGCAGCAAAGACAACCGCCCACAAAATCCGTAGAGTAGGTTACTATTGGTCAAACCTTTTTTCAGATGTGCATAAGTTTGTCAGAAGTTGCCCTCAGTGTCAGTTGTTCACCGGGAAGCAAAAGATGGAAGCTTTGCCCTTAAAACCAATATTTGTCCAAGCCCCTTTCCAGCAGTGGGGGCTTGATTTCATTGGTGTTGTCCGCCGAATGCACACCGTCAGCAGAAATCTTTTGGACTGTTGTTTCCCAAGCGGGAAAGGTGTGGCCTTGGGGGCAAGCAAAGAGCCAGGTGTTGTCACCTGATCCCAGCTCCTCAGTTTAGGCTAACTCCTAACGAAGCCACGGGGGGTGGTCGCTATTAGAAGAAAATCTATGGTTTTTAGTCTACGAAAGAAAAGACTAAAACTAGGAGTTAAAATGAAGTGGATGAAATTAAAGATTACCAATTACTGCAAACAAGATTTAACCTAAGCAACACATCGCATGATTCACTTATGCAAATATAATAGAATAGACCAATGCCAAAATGAAAAGAGTGCTTGCAAATGTGGGTTGCTAGTGTAGTCTTAGTGAAAGTATTGCAGTGTCTTAGTTGGTAAATTTTAGATTATTAAATGAATAATTAAGGGCGTGGGTTAATGTGGGTTTGGCCCAACAAGTCAAGTCCCTTCGAACTTAGTGCTAAAGCGGTAATACCAAGTGTCCAACAGGGCGAGGATGAACCTGCTTGGAGTAGCCCCCTGACTCTGTAGTGATTACCCTTTGCAACCTCCCGTGTTCTTGAGAAAATGACTTGTGTGGATTATCCTGTTAAATCTAGTAACTCGTATCCCTTTTTGATACAACCAACTAATCAGACAAGCTGCAGCGGTGTAGAGCATACGGGGAAGGAGTCTTGGTTTATTTTATTAGAGACGCAACAATAAGTTGCAAATTTTATTAACAAACCACGCTCTCCGATAGAGAGTGCTCTTGATCCACCTTATGGTGAGATTCAAGAGTCTTATCTAATCTATTATGCTAGTGCAATGCAGAATGCTCTTCAATAGAGAGTGCTCTTGACTTATCTTATGACAAGTTCAAGAGTCTTTAGGTTTTTTTTATGCACTAAATTAGGAAACAAGAGAAATAAAATACTTATTAATGCAAGAAATATGTTGGCCAAACTTATGCGTCACTTTTTTTATCAACCTCCACAAATCTGCAAAGCCTTTGGGTGGAAGTGAGAGCATAATTCGTGGCAACAAAGAATGGTTTTATCTCTAAGTTACTTTTGCAAAAAATAAAACACTGAATTAAACAGAAAATGTGAAATAAGTACACCCTGTACTAAAAAGTGAGTGTGTGAAGTGGTGGGGTTAGAAAAAGGCAATCTCACAAAAAGTGACAAAAGACACAAATCCCCCCAGGGGGGATGGGATGTGGGTGTTGGTTACCCCACTACTCTCATTTAATTCTTTTAAAATTTTTATGACGAAGATGGAGTGCTTCTTAGTCCAATAAACTTGGATCTAAGAGCTTACAATGGTACATCAACAAACTATATCAAAGTGGGTGTCCATTGGCTTGTTCTGAGGCCTCCTTGATGTTCTTGGTCACTCCAAAACTTCAGTTTTATGTGCAACCCTGCTAAAAACCAGCGAGCTAACAATGTTATAAAATGATGGAAAAGACAATGCAAAAATGTTTTTAAAAAAATTGAAAAATTTTGTACTTAGGAAAATTTTGAATTTTTCTTTGCATGTAAGTACAAATTTCTAGCTTTAGACCTAATCGAGTGATGAAGTTCTTCTGAAAACAAATTAGATCTGAATCAGTGTAGTCAAACTCGAACTCGGCAAATACTCGGCTGGCTTGGGACTCGGTAGACTCGGTGACTTGGATAAGACTCGGCAAAGACTCGGCACATATGAAAAAAATTAAAAATGTAGTAACTTAAAAAATAATATATAAACATATATATTAAAAATTAAAATTTAATATTCAAGCATATAACAATTCAAAAAATTGATAAAAGGACATAGCAATGCATTTTAACGAGAAGTGTTTTTTCACTTGAAATCACAAACTATAATTATCAATTACAAATTATAAAAACCATAAAATTATTAAAAATAAAGATAATAAGAAAATTTGATTAATTAACAATTATTAAAAATATTAAAAAAATGAAAAAGCAAATTGTAAAAAATACACTATCATCATCCTATCCTAACCACGAGCAATCGCATTCTTCAACCAAACTACCAATGGTAGCGTCATCGCCTTACATTTATAAAATCCAAAGTATAGAAGTTCAATGAAAACAATAAAAAAATTGAAAATGCTTAGACCAATCACATCCTCTGTGCTCAGACTAGTGTTAGCGACCTTCCTCAGTGCACGCACACTCCCAAAATTCCAAGCACACAAACAACTGATAAATTGATAATAGCTAGGGGGCAAATGAGAACAACTCGGGGGAAGCCAAAATATTCAATGAGATGACAATGGATAACGGTGTAGTTTCGAGGGCTTATTCCCTCCCCGCGTTCCCTCCAAAAAACAAAAGTGACGGTCAAACAGTCAACGGACTCGCGAGTAAGTGACGAGTTCAACGAGTAAATGACGAATGTTGCGAGTAAATGATGAGTTCGGCTAGTGGCGAGTTTACCTTGCGAGTATGTCAAGAGTACTCGTCTTGGTGGTCGCTCGGCAAGACTCGGCAAGACTCGCGAGTATTCAAAGAGTCTGACTACACTGATCTGAATGCTTAAAGAATACTAGATCGAATACTAAGCAAAAAAGAGCAGATCTATTTCTTAAGCATAATTAACAAGTAACCGGAAGAAGGAGAAATTTTGAGTTTGAAAGAGGAAGAAGAGAAAGCTTTGCTCAAGCTTGAATCCGTCTAAGATTCAAAGGCATGGCATTCATGGGCATAAGAACATGTAGACTCCTCAAGGTCTGAAGAAGAAGGAGATGCAACTGAGCTCGTCCCCTTACTCCAATGTCGTAACCTGCAAAAAACTTGTTCACACTTGCACAAAAAGGATCAAATCTAGTATATTTAACAAATGGAAAGCAAAAGGAGCATGAATATAGCTTAATAAAAATGCTACTCTTGAATCATTTAAGCCAAAATATCAGTAAATAAATTGAAACGTCAAATATTTACCCCATGTGTTTAATAAAAACCCTCCAAGCTAGATCAATTACCAATTTACTCCAAGCATAAACAAACTAGAACAATATTACCTCAATGAGCATACATCATTCACCATGAATATCAACACCAATGGACCTCCAAAGTCTCAATATTATTCAGATAAACAACAATAGTACATGAGCAAAGGTTCCATGCTTCCATCTAGAATGATGAAGGAGGGCCTCTATTTATACAAAAAACCAAGCCCAAGGGGGGATTTAATGAACTGAAGAAAGAGTCTAGAGGTAACTGAGCTTGAACCGAAGCTAAACTAAGCTTGAACTGCCAACACACCCCATCACTGCCAAATCATCCAATCAATTCGGCGTCCTTCAATCCTCACGCGAGAGCTCCAAGGTAGGTGAGGAGGTGGGTGAGGTCACCACAATCCTCACGTGATTGTACGGAATATTGGCATGAAAAAGAATTAAATGAAGGTTGTGCTAGACAAGGTATAGCACACTCCCGAAAAGAATTATGTGTTAAAGCATGGGTTATAGTACATGGTGGGGTCCATCCCACGTCACATCGGTTTAGCGTGAGTCCCCTCACGTCATCCCTTCATAAATTAAATCGTGACTACATCTTTTATCCAAACTTTGGCTTGCCGTGGCTTTTTTTTTAAATTAATATTTTAAGTGGAAAGGGTCCACTCAATCCCACTCACCACAACTTAAGCTAGCGTGAACCTTCACTTCATGTTAATGTCACCTCTCTTTTATTAATTCATAGCATCCCTTTTGTTTTTTATCCAAAGTTTGGTTTTCACTTCACGGAGAGGGTCGTAACTCAATGGGGGGCCCATGCCAAGTCATCTCCACCATTTAAAAAATCAATTTTGACTTTGGATTTGACTTTTTTTAATTTGGACCTTAGTGCATTTTGTCCAATTTTAGCATTTAAATGCTATTATAATGCTTTGTTAGCCGGATGATGTCTTTCGGGATGCTTCAGCTAGACAAAACCTACTGAAAGTGGCCCCTAGGGTAAAGATGTTGCTCCGTGCTTGAAAATGAGCCCAACCACTGTTAGGATATCTAGACACTTACGAGTTAGTTAAGATCAACTTGTGTAATATATTCGTCAGGTAAAAGTGTGTTTCTTTAGTATGCATTTGTAAATATTCTAATCCGACGGTCACGATATGTTCTAGACATAGAGTGATCTGATGACGGTTCAACTTCTCTTAGATCTTACCTACCATTGATCCGTGGCTTAACACCCGATTGGTCTATGATCTCTATTTAAAGAGCATAGAGGGTCCTTGGCTAGTTGATCAATTATGAGAAGCTCATGTCACTTTCCTTCTTTTGCATAATAAATTGCTCCAAGTAGCAATTTGGCTAGGGCCGTGGATTATTTCCCTCTCGAGGGTTTTAACCACGTGACAAACATCAGTGTGTTGATCTGTGATCTATTTGTGTAAAGCGGTTGCTCAAGGTGTTCGGTCTTTTGGGAGTACCCTGTGTACCTGTTGAGGCCTGGAAATTCACAGGCAACAACAGAAAGGGATTCTCCCCAGTCAACGTTCCCAACTAGCCCATGACTGTTTGGTATGGGGAATCCGTCCGGTTTGCGATCTGGCTACCGTAAGTCAAAGTAACAAAAACAAAGGTTTTACCGGTTGCGGCCCGGTCCAACGTGTATATTTTTGTATTTTTGACTTAAGTATGATATGCATATGCCTAATTAACCATGCGAGGTGATAAAGATGCAAGGGGCAGTCACAATGTGACGCGCAGGTTCTTACCTCTCGTCTTAGGCTCACAAGCATCTAAATCACATGCACAACAGTGAAATAAACTAACGATCTGCCTAACTACCTATCTATCCCCGGGGAGCAAACTTTAACTTTATTTATGAATAATGTAAAGTGTGCATGCAACATAAAGAGAAACTACAGTTAGCTGATATTTCTTTCCACAATGCATGAACGATTAAATATATTTCAACAATCAGATAGCCAATTGTTTTATGAACAACATACATTACTCATGGTGGTCATTCCACAAAAAATAACCAGAAATCATTTAAACAAGAGCATAGGTTCAAAGAGTTAGAACGATCTCACGGTTAATGGATAAAATGCTGGAAAACAAAATAGTTCATCTTTCAGCCATCCACAGTATAACATTTGAAAATGCCACCAATCTTTCTCCAACAGGCAAACAGTACTTCTTTATTGCAAAGAGAAATAGTTCTTCTTACAATATCGTTTCTATGTCTAACTGGGAAAAAAAAGTCCTTTTTCCCTCTAAGTCTATTACATTTATACAAAAAGGGTGGAATTGTTGGGCTGCCCAAAAGTACCTTTTGGGCTTCCCAACTCTTCGCCTCCCAAAACTTTACTCTTCCTCAAAGATTTACAAAATCGTTACAAATTGCAAAAAAGTGACCACTCCTTTACGAGGAGGGTCCCACTTGGGCATCTAGAAACTTCTTCCATTTCGCAGCTTCAGAGGCAATTCCCTCAAATGCGCAGGGTTCCAAAAACTGAATGTTGATTTCAAATTTTTTAGCTTGGTTCTTTATAGCCTCCACTCTGGCAGCGCTCAACCGAAGTTGGTCTTCCAAAAGCTGCACACTAACTGTTGAATGGCCTACTTCGCTTCTCAGAATCCGGTCATCAATGGCCTTAATGCGTTGCATTCTTGCTTCTTCATCCTGATGTCTTTTCTGCAACATCTCCACAAATGAATCGTGGTCTGGGAAATCATCCAGCCTCTACTCGGCCTCTACCTGGCACCGGTTGTATGTGATGAGGACTCTTCTGAAAAATTCCGTGCAGGCTCCCTTCGTCTTCTTGACTGCTTTCTTGAAATCCTCTACGGTGTTAATAGCAAATTCTATTAAGTTATAATCCCGCTTGAGGGCTTGTTTATCTTTTGATGGCAGCTCTGCTAGAGTTTCTTCATTGCTTTCCAACCTCGCCATTCTTGCAGTCAGGACCTCGAGGACGTCCTGAGATCTGTCCACAAAGTAAGATGGAGTTTCCAAGATCTCTTCCAATCGGCCATCGATCTGCAGCACTCTACATCTCTTCTCTTCAACAGCAGTCTGTAGCTGCAGCATCTTGGCCTTTTGGGCCAAGACATGCTCTTTGAACCGCTGGAGGTTAACCTGCTGCTCCCTTGCTTCCTCCAGAGCAGCTGTCAGAGAAGAAATCTGCTCTTGATGTTTCTCTTTCTGCTCTTGGGAGTGCATCTCACTGGCCTGTAAGATAATCTTTTGCTGCTCTTCTAGCTCTTCTACTTTTTCAAGCAGCTTTTCCTTTTCACTTCTTAACTCTTGACATTCTTTCTGCACTTTCTCCAGAGCCTCCTGTGTAGTTTCAATAACCTGTTTTTCTACTCGGAGGGCCTGCAAGTCAGCCTTAGAAGCCTTTATCTCCCTCTGCATGTCTTCATACTTCCGCTTCAGCCTATTGCCTTCCTCTCTTTCTCGTCTCAATGTATCTTTCAACTGAGCAGAGGACTTCTTGGACTGCTCCAAGTCAGTTATTACCTTGTCCATGTTATCTTCTGAGGCGTGGATTAGTGCAGTCCCGGCTCTCAGGGTGAATCTTGGATCTTGGTCTGTTCCTAACATAACAGCCGTATCCGTGATCATTTTACCAGGCATATCTCTTGTTTCAACCCTCTTTTCTGTTCTCTTTATTATCCTCTTTGTAGCCCTGTCATAAAACACAGTGTTAAAATCAGGGATTTCTTCTCCCTTTTTCTGCACAAAAGGAACTAGCTTGAGTGTGGGGACCACAGGTGTGCTGGCAGCAGGCACTTGTGGGTCCTGGACTTCTGGGTTTTCCTTATCTTGAGTCTGCCCTCCAGCTGTACCAGCAGCTGACTGTTCGGTCTCTGTTTGTGTCAGTCTCAGCCTTTCTGCTTCCTGCTTTTGTAGCTCCTCATCGAGCTTTCTCTTCGCTTCTTCTGCTTCTTTTCTAGCGGCTTCCTCTGCTTCTTTTGCTTTCTCAGCTGCTTCTTGAGCAGCTCTTCTTTTCGCTCCTTCTTCTGTATGCAGCCATCCTGCAACTTCTTATGCCAATCTCTGAGCTTCTTCATTTCTCCTTTTGGCTTCTTCCTCAGCATTAGCCTGTTCATCCCCCTTCCCACCTTTGGTGGTGATCTTCTTCTTGAATCTTCTCCTCAGTGCTGTCATGTTCGGGGCATTTCGGAAGACAGATTCTTCCCTATCAAAATGGTGGGTATACTCAAAATGCACATTGTGCTCTTTACAGTGTTCAGCCACTTTGCCTTGCGTATCATTTCTACGGAAGGGCATTTCACCAAAATGAAATTTTTCCAGTTCTTCTACAAATTCATCGGCCTTCTTCACTTTGGTGAACTTGTAGCTTCCTAGCTTGAAGGGCAAAGGGGGATAGGCTGTCTTCTTGTGCTCAAACAGAAAACTACCTATTCCATCCAAGAACACTTGTCTGACTACCTCCTTGTGAATAATGTAATCAATTGCGTTTTTGGGCAGCAGGGAAGGTACTCTCGAACTTCCAAACATCCTGAAGTACAGGCCATTTTCAGTCAAATAGTAGTCTGCATACTCCGCTATTACTTGTAGGGCCTCCCCCGACATACAGTCACACTCCTTCAGGAAAATGAGTGAGAAGCATAAGGAAGTGTTCACAGACTTCTCTGTAATGGCTGTGATATTTATGTGCCCACAATGGTTTATAAGCAGCATAAACAGGCATTCTTTCCCTGTCCCAGATGCACCTGAGTTCGGGGAAAGGCTGATTACACAATATGCAATCTATAAGTATTGAACTCATATAGAATTCAGACCTTTTCTGGGACTCTCCTCCCAAGGCTGAGGCCAAGCAAGAAGAAAGACTGTTTGAGACAAGGTTGGCCCAGTTGAAAATTGTCCCCTGGGTTGCAACATGAAAAATGACGGGTATCCATTCCAACTTGAAGAATCTACCATGTGCTCTTCCAAAAATCCGATTCAACATTAAAGCTATGAACCTGTAGGGAGCCCTTAGGCTAGCTGTATCGTAATCACCTGTTGGTCTGTATCTGTAATGTTTTCCTTGCAACATCATCTTTTTAAATGTCTCCACCAGATCCATTCTAATGTTGTTTAGCCAATCATCAAATAAAAACACTTGGGCTTCTGGCAGGTGGTAAGCCAACGCTACATATCCAAGGCTGTATGCAGCATAGCCCTATCTTTCAACATTTTCCAGAATCATTGTTGTGACATCTGCCCGGGGCAGAATCCATCTGATTACCTCAGCGCACGGGAACAACTCGAGTCTGGTGGCGATCTTCATCAGTGAAGATCTTTCTATGTTGGCATATATGGACTCTTCTTCTAAGCCCATGTCAGGAACCTCTCTGCGGGTGATCAATCTATATACTTCCCCCCCACTGGTATTCAGGTTCGATACCAGAAATGCACTTAGTGTCTTCGTAAATGTACTCAGTTTTAGTGACCACTTCTACTTCTGGCTCTTCTTCGACCACAGGGGCCTTCTTCTTCTGTCTCTTTGACATTGTGAGCTCTTCCTGCCATAAAATTGTAACATTAAGCCCTTTTGGCTGAGTGACAAACTGGCATACATCAATGTGCAGTGTGCCATTTCTTCTATGTTTAATATGACAGCAATCAGTCAATGAAGCAAGTATATGCATTTACCTAGGCTGAAAAGGCCTAACTAACAGAGCTATTGAAACACAATGCGTATTATTCAATGACCTTGTTTATATCTATCATGATGAAAAACAAGTTATATACAGTAAAATGAGCAATCTACCACTGCTGTATGACATTAAACAATTCTATCAACTATATTCAAACGACAATAGATCTACATTAATATACAACAAATCTCAGCTCTCTGCGCACGCCATGGTCGTTTCGCTGCACGGGAAAGACAGTGGTAACTATGCGGGTTTCTAAGGTGCGTTTGATCAAAGAAAAAGAAAAAGAAAAAAACCCGTGCAAAACTACGATAAAGAACTATGCGTCGCGGTACACCCTCTTCCCTGGCCCGGGTTCGAAACTGAGCACGAAAATGGTTGCGCTGGACCTTGAAGGTAAAACGGCTGTGGCTAAAAGATACAGGTAGCACTAAACAGGGCAAACAGCCCAAACCTCATAGAGAAAAGTGGCGGAAACCTACTTCTACCCATCATCAACACGCAGGGCGGTTTGGCGCAGACAGCAAACGGTCGTCTGCACCAAAACCCCTCAATCCCTATGCGCAGGGTTGCAAAATATACGGCGGTGGAAAACAAAGCTATTCTGAAGGTTAAACCGCCCTCCCACGGCCAACTTGGATAAAATCTCCACCTATATAGGCGTATAATTTAACGGGACGAGGAAAACGGCCCGGGACACAAACCTCCGTAGAAAACAACCAACAGTTCAAATGGAATGGAAAAAAAAAACGACGAAGAGCCTACCTGGCAATACGACGAGTATGGCGGGTCGATGACGATCAGGCTTCCACAGTTGCCACCTGGATGTAGGTACACCGACAGCGGGGTCCTTTGCTAATTCGAGAAAACGACAGCGCGACAATGACAATGCTCGACAGTCGGAAATAACAATAAAAACATAACCCCTCGACCCCGTATATATAGTCAAACACAACAGGTGAGGCAAAAGATCGGACGGCGGAAAGCTTCTGAATCGGAGGTTGAAAGTATGCTCTCTTCCGCAACGGCGGAAGGCTAAAACGCTAAGCCCTCCGTGGGGTCATACATATCGGATGGCGGACCACTTTTGGATCGAAAGCTAAAAGCAATCGTCCTTTCGCAACGACGAACGGCCAAAGCGTAGATCCAGCCGCGGAGACATGCATGGCGGGAAAAAGTTAGAAGATCGGACGTCGGAGACATTTGGGTTGGAAGACGAAAGGGTACTTCCGTCCACAACGGCGGAAAACCAAACCATAGACCCAGCCGCAACGGCGGGGATAACCGGGTGACAACTAACCACGCGTCGGATTTCTAACATCGGAACGAAAATAGAATCGCAGCCACAACGGCGGATACCAAACGGATTTACGGGGTCCGAAACCTCAAACCATAATCGGGAGAGAAAGAGGTTTGCCATCCGCAACGGCGGAAGAAAAAGTCATGACAGTTCCGACACAAAACCAAAAGGCAGCCGATTAAAATCAATCGAAACGGGAAAAATTTCAAAGTAAAAAACCGAATGTTTATCCGCAACGGCGGGGAAAGAAAGGACAAGTCCTTCTGATTCAAACCAAACAAAACAGCCGATTCAACCAACGTATCAGGAGAAATTTCAAAGTCAAGACTCGCTATTCTGCCGCAACGGCGGAAGCTTTAACCAAACCAATTCCCGATTCGAACGAGCTGAAAAATGCATCCAAAGGCAGCGATAAAGTTTGATCAAACATTAGATTTCTTAAAGCATCAGAGGGGGAATCAAAACAAGTGGTAAATTAATTCAATCATTCTGAGAAAACAAAAGAAGAAAATCAACTAATCCAAAGCAAAGGAGGGTCCTAAAATTTTTTGGAATTTTGGGAATTTGTTGCAGCTGCAACAATTGGCGACTATCTGGTGAACCCCAGATTTCTGAATTAACTCCTTCCCAGTGCAAGACCGTCTGAATAAAAGTTGAAGTCTTCTAGACGTTTGTATCCCTAGGCTGGCCACCTTAAGCATTTAAACCATTGAGAAGCAATCCATCCTTTGGGAAATGGTAACATCAGAAATATTGCAAGTCTGAATGACACTTTTGAGGCCTAATAAATGAGGTTTATTTTACCCGTCCTTAGGTAGTTTCATGCTTGGACACCACAGGATTGTAACAGATAGTAAACAGCATTATCCTTTTGTTCCTCATTCCCATGCCAATTGCACTTTTTTGCCATTTGAACTTTAGTTCTTTTGAGTCCTCCATTTGCCTTTCTTTCTGAATTTTATTCAGGCTCCTCTATCCCATAGTGCCCTATTGTGTGAGAGAAGAATTGGCTTTTCATCTCACGGACGGAGAGGAACTTTTGGCAATTTGAGATTATGCGTTTGATACTTTGCTTTGATATGTCTTGTTTCTTTTAAGGTGTTTTGACTCTTGATAGCTTTTAGCTTTTCTAAAACTATGGCATGGGATCATTTATATATGATATACTGTTTACTTTGCTTCATTTCCGTGGGTCTTTCGCTGTCACCCCCTCGGATATTTAAGATGTGAAATGGATGGAGCCTCGAAATAGTATTCCAGACCTCTTTACTTCTGAGTTATTTACAGGGGTTAAGTAAGACTTCAATGAATGCATGGCCAGTTAGGGACACTGCTACTAGAAGACATTCTATACTTTAAAGCACAGTCTTCTGCTCAAGATTTCAGTTAATAAAGAACCCTGATGTTTCCATTGCAACCAAAAGTTTGCCTCTTTATTCAGAATCAACAGAACTATTAACAAAGCAATGAAAAAGACATCATCAAAGCTATAAATTAAAATAGAACAACCTCAAATCAGTAATCAAAGCATTAAAGCAAACAAATCAATTTATTTATGTACAAAGCAAAAGAAAAAGAAAAAAGGTGCCCGCCCTTATGAATCTTCAGTCAAACAAGTTAAGGGGTGGGCTGGATTATAGACATAAGATATCTAACCATGGTCTAGCTGGGCTATTTTTGCAATTGAACACATGTCTACAATCCTACATTCATCCCTTTCAGCCTGAGGGAGTTGAAGGAGCTCAGGCTGATAGTTAATCTTAGAACTGGCTTTTCTTTCTGTAAGATGTCTTATCTTAAGCTCAATCAGATAATTTCCCAGGACAGAATCAGCAGAATCATTACCTTCTTCCAATTTAGTGACAGTATGCTTCATGTAAGGCTCTCTCAAAATCTTAATTTTGTTTGGGGTACCCGTGAGAGGCAACAATAAATGAGACCAATCTGAAGCAAAATAGCCTTTTAACCTGGCAGACCAATCTCTGTTGAGAATAAGCCCATATCCACTAGGTATGTCAGCCATAGTAATGTCAATAAATTGACAAATCTTGTTGTTTGTAGACAAGCGAATGAGGACATTTCTCATTTCTCCCACTACTTTGACACCTGTGCTGTCTAATTGCGTTACTTCACAAAATGTGGACTCTGGCTGTCCATTAATCTTTTTGCAAATCTCCAGTGGCATAACATTCACCGCTGATCTAGAATCTACTAAGCAACTATGCACATTATGATTCAGCATTTCTAGGGTCAAAAGAAAAGGTGGGGTATCAGCTTTCTCTTCCCAACCTAGTTCTATGTCTTTTTCACCTGGTTGGTTTTGAGTAGGTATATCTTCTTCAAGCTCTCCAATTTCATTAGTGTTTCCCACATTAACACCTACCTGTTCTTCTACAATTTTGACAGACTCACCAATTGGCTTGGTTTCCTGATTGACCGTAGTGACTTCAGGTGTTTTATTTTTAACATTCACATCTGCCTGTCTTTTGACATTCTTTTGCAATCTTTTGATCTTCGAAATTGTTAAATCTATGTCCTTTGTTGCTGTAGGTGTACATTCAGTTTTGAGAGCGCTCTCTTCAGTGTCAAACAGCGAGATACCATTCCATGAAAACATAGTGTCATTATCTTGTTTCTCCATAGTCTGGTTTTTCTTTTCCTCTTTGCCACTATCCTTGGTTAATTTAGAATCTAGCAGCTGATTCATAACCAATGTCATTGAATTCAACCATTGAGGGCACTTCTTTTCCGAATGAGGTTGTTGGTGAAAAGTGCAAAAATTATCACCCCCTACTTCTGTTATGTTCACCGATGGTAAATTTGGTGGAGGTACTTTCCATTGGTTGCTATCCTCTCTTTTTTGGTAGTAGGGTTTGTGAATTTTCTGAGCTTCCCTCCCTTTCTCCAGATCTATTATTCTGTTGGATAGATTTTGCATCATTTTCAACATTCCTTGATAATCATGTGATTGTTCATCTTTAGGTTTAGACAGCAGTAAAGCTCTTCTATTTGTAGTATTCTCTCCAGGTAAGTCAGGATACTCTTCTACACTTTCCCTTTAAGCTTCTACCCTTTCTGCCTCTTCATACGTCTCTACCAATCTAGGTTTGGCTTTCATCTTGGCAAACATGGCTAGCTTAGGTCCTAGGGCTGAGGTATAATATTCAATTAAGACCTTGTCTGAGGGTCTATCAACTTCAGAAAAGTTCTTTAGGTATATTGAAAATCTTTGAGTGAAACTACGTACCTTCTCATTCTTCTCTTTCCTTAACAAACCAAGACCTTTCATCAATGAGGCATGTGTTTTTTGGGCTGTGTATTTGCTTCTGAAAACCCTTTCGAAGGTGTCCCAATCAGGAATAGAGTTTGCAGGTAGAGCAAAATACCATGAAGCAGCTGCCCCTTTCAAGGTATGAGAAAATAATCTACAAACAACATCTTCGTACTCCCCAGCCCTTAAACCTTCTACCGCCAAATAGAAACTTTGTAAGTGGTCATCTACAGCAATCCTTTCCTCAATATCAAACTTAGGCAGCAGCTTATCAAAAGCTTGAGGTAGGTTATGCAATGGAGGTGTGAGGTTCAAAGGGGTTCTAGCTTTCCATGCCGGCAGAGGGTTGGGCTGATTTGCATTTATGCCAGCCATAGGCACAGGTACAAGAACAAAGTCTAAGTAAAGAGCAACGTAGGGTGAGAACAGGCTTTCTTACTTCAAAGGTATAACCGAAACCTGTAAGTACTTGGGTCAGGTTGAAAGCTTCAAAACATCTGCTGGTAAAGTAATCTTGGGAAAAATAAGTTTCCACGGTCAGCCATTCACTGGCGGCCCTCCTTCTAGCGCCAGATCTGTTGAGGCCTGGAAATTCGCAGGCAACAACAAAAAGGGATTCTCCCCAGTCAACGTTCCCAACTAGCCCGTGACTGTTTGGTATGGGGAATACGTCCGGTTTGCGGTCCGGCTACCGTAAGTCAAAAATACAAAAATATACACGGTGGACCGGGCCGCAACCGGTAAAACCTTTGTTTTTGTTACTTTGACTTACGGTAGCCAGACCGCAAACCGGACAGATTCCCCATACCAAACAGTCACGGGCTAGTTGGGAACGTTGACTGGGGAGAATCCCTTTCTGTTGTTACCTGCGAATTCCCAGGCCTCAACAGTACCCGAACATGGTATCAGAGCTCTTGCTCTTTCTTCAGCAGAAGCAGAATATCGAGCCACAGTTAATGCCAATCAGGAAGCTTTATGGCTTCGACAGATCCTTTCAGAGTTTGGATTCGAGCAACAGCAGCCTACTCCACTTTGGTGCGACAATCAAAGTGCCATCAAGCATGCCAAAGATCCAGTTCTACATCAGCGCAGCAAACACATTGAGCTACACATGCACTTCATCATCAGAAATCTTGTCCATGATAGTGTTATTGAAGTTCTCTATTGCCCTACAAATGATCAAGTTGCAGACTTCTTCACCAAGTCTCTTACAAAAGCGAAGTTTTCTAAACTTCAGTCTATGTTAGGAGTTCAGGAATGTGTCCTTAAGGGGGGGATAAGCTCTAATGCCTCCTTCCTTCTCCTAATAGTGTCACTTTTGTAAATCCTTCAATCCTATCCCAAGTTGTTCTTAAGGGGGGATGTTAGGACATTTAGACACTTAGGAATTAGTTAAGATCAACTTGTGTAATATATCCGTTAAGTAAAAGTGTGTTTCTTTAGTATGCATTTGTAAATATTCTAATTCGACGATCACGATATGTTCTAGACATAGAGTGATCCGACGGTTCAACTTCTCTTAGATCATACCTACCATTGATCTGTGGCTTAACACCCGATTGGTCTATGATCTCTATTTAAAAAGCATAGAGGGTCCTTGGCTAGTTGATCGATTATGAGAAGCTCATGTAACTTTCTTTCTTTTGCATAATAAATTGCTCCAAGTAGCTATTTGGTTGGGGCCGTGGACAGTTTCCCTCTCGAGGGTTTTAACCACGTGACAAACATTGGTGTTGATCTGTGATCTATTTGTGTAAAGCGGTTGCTCAAGGTGTTCGGTCTTTTGGGAGTACCCTGTGTACCCGAACAACCACGCCGAAAACGGACTCCAGATCACACTTTTTTTACATTTTGAATTTTTCCATTAAAACCATTAAAAATGGCTTAAAAACGAATAAATATATATATATATATATATATATATATTCTCGGAATCAAACGAAACTCTAGGGGGACCTAGTACATGTTCATGACTCAATCGGAATGCCTAGCATGTTGAAAAACATTGACACGAAGGCTCTAATAACCTCCCAAGGCCGAAACACCAAGACAACTACCCCAGCTTTGGAGGTGTGAGTGAAAAACTCAAAAATTATTAGTCGTTTGTTCAACAACCAATAATGACCAAGAGAAAAAACACTCTAGGCTAGTCGGCTTGATGCTGACGTCCGGGAAGCCGAGCCTTTTATAAAAAATTAAATGCTAGGACATTTTTTACAATTTCCCCAAGGGGGTATGAACAATGTATTTACAAAAAATTAAAAAAGGCTTAGCCAAAACTGGCTAAGTCTAGAGCACACTGAACTTCTGAACTCTGGAGATGAGCATTCATCATGCTCAATAATTGGCGGCTCAATAGGAAGCTCAACTATTGTACAAAATAGTTGGTAACAATCGGTGAGTTCAAAGACAATTCAAGCAATGGTTATTCTTGGATACTTACCGCCACAGATTATTTCACCAAGTGGGTAGAGATAATGCCCACCAAGAAGGCAACCGATGTTGTAGTCATGGATTTCCTAGAAGATTGGATTATCACAAGATTCAGTGTGCCAACAGAATTATCACAGATAATGGCCCATGCTTCAGTTCTTCAGAAATGTCATCGTTTTGCATCAAATATGGCATTGTCTTATCGCATTCATCCAACTATTATCCTCAAGGAAATGGTCTAGCCGAGTCAAGTAATAAAAACTTAATGACCATAATCAAGAAAACGGTTGGTGATAATAAGAAAGCATGGGATAGAAGGATTAAGTATGCATTATGGGCTGATCGGATTACCAAAAAGAGTTCAACCGGCAAGAGTCCTTTCGAACTTGTCTATGACCTAGATGTCACCTTACCAATCCATTTAAAGCTTCCAGTGTATCAACTTCTTCAGAACTTTAGCTCAAATCAGGATGCCATTCAAAACAAAGTTAACCAGTTGATTGAGTTAGATGAGAACAGAAGGAAGTCCCTTGACCAGAGTATCAAAAATTCAGATAAAATCAAGAGGACCTTTCATAAGTCTACCAGACCTGGATCCTTTCAAGTAGGTGACATTGTTTTGCTATGGGACAAACGGTGGGAAAAACCTTGAAAGCATGGAAAATTTGACAGCTTATGGATGGGACCTTGTATCATTGACGAAGCAGCAGGCGCAAATTCTTTCCATCTAAATGACCTGGAAGGGGAAAGATTAAACCTTCCAGTGAATGGCCTTCTGCTTAAAATGTTCTTCACTGGGACGGTTTGATGCCTTTATTGGCATCGGTGGTATCAAGGCCTATTTCTAAGCTTATCCTTGCTTGTATTTTATTTTTGTATCATATTTTTGTATTACAGATGTTGTATCATAGTACTAACTTTGAAGGTTTTGTTGTATATTAGTGTTGTAAAATAGTTTTTCTTTTTGTACATTATATACTAACTTTGTGCAATAGTTTAGTTTCCCAGTCGGTTTCGTTTTATATATGTGTCACTGATGGACTTTAGTTTTCGTGCAGGACCCAGAGATTTCGGAGTTCTCACATCCTCTTCTTTGATCAGAGGATCATTCAAAGCACGTGTCCCTAGATGGAACCGGATGTTACCTACTAAGTCATACTTAGTCAGTATTATCAAGTGAGTAGGATGGTGAGAACATACACTTGTTCACCTTTCAGAATTCAAAAGTCATTCAAGCTTTGTCTGAGAACTTTTTGTTATTTTTTTTGTAAACACATGTTCATACCCCCTTGGGGAAATTGTAAAAAATGTCCTAGCATTTAATTTTATATAAAAGACTCGGCTTCCCGGACTTGAGCATCAAGCCGACTAGCCTAGAGTGTTTTTTCCCTCAGTTATTATTGGTCGCTGAACTAACGAATAATAATTTCTGAATTTTTCACTCACACCTCCAAAGTTGGGGTAGTCGTCTTAGTGTTTCGGCATTAGGAGGTTATTAGAGCCTTCATGTCAGTGTTTTTCAACATGCTAGGCATTGATTTTGAGTCGTATGGACATGTGCTAGATTCCCTAAAGTTTCGTCAGTTTCCGAGAGAATAAAAAATTTCCGCAAACTTAGGCCATTTTTTAATGGTTTAATTAGAAATTTTCAAAATGTAATAAAAATCAGATACAGAGTCTATTTTTGACGTGGGGACACTTGTTTTCACACCCGGAGCATCCACTTTACCGCCAGGGACCACTTTCCACATCAGTCGGGCAGCCAAAACACCCCGTGAGGCATTATTCAGCTAAAGATGCGCCAGAATGGCATTTTAATTCTAAACTAGGACATTTTGGCACAAAAGGACAAATTTGAATAAGCCAAAAATCATTTAGTTTAATGTGGAAATGAAATGGAAAAGGGGTCCCATGAAGTTAGCGACTTCTCCATTCACTTAAAAAATATCGAACTTTGGCTTTATTGTGATATAGTAAGTGGGTATGAAGTGAGGGTGACGTCAACTCACTTGAGCTTCACGCTAACTCCAAAGTGAAGGCCATGTATGCATAAGTGGTGGACCCCATTTCAACATGATATTTGTTTAAATATTAGACTTTGGTTTATTTTTGGAGCTATCGCATACATTGTTTTATGGTTTGACGACAACCACTTCACATGAAGTGAAGCTCACACATGACGTGGAAGGAGGGGTCCACCCATCTTTTGATATGTGATCACACTTTGTTTAAAGTCAAACCTTGGTTTATGCTAGCGCATGCATGTGGAGGATGATGTCAATCCATTTCACCAACCTTCATTCAAATCGCGTGGAAGAGATGGATGCCGATTTGGTGATTTGGCATTAGATTGGGTGTGTTGGCAACGTGATTAGGAGTTAAGTGAGAGAGGTGTCAATCACCTCTGCAGTTCAACTAAGTCCCTCTTCACTTCAACTCAGATTGACTCAGTTAAGCTCAGTGTGACTTCAAGTGTATCTTCAGTGTTGGTAACCCCCTAGGGGCTTGGCTCTGGCTATAAATACAGCCTCTGCCTCTCTCACAAACTAGTTTGGTTTGGAGCAAGAGAGTGTGAGCTATTGTAACCTATATGCTATTGTTATTTTTTGTCGAATAAAAAAAAGCTTTGGAGGCTAGTGGTGGTGTTCTTTGTTGTGTGGATTCAGATTGTCATGCATTATCGAGGTAAAAAGTTTTGTTCGAATTTTTCTTCAATATTTGTGGCTTAGATCTTGCCTATGATGGTTTCTCCGAACTGGTAGGAATAGGAGTTGAAAGTAAGAGTACTTTAATTCATGTATTATCATTGTATGCTTAGAGGTCCAACATTGCATGCTAAATAAGTTTATTTTCATGCATTTTTTTTAAAACTCTTTTTATATATGATTTCAAGATCTCACAGTATTGTTTGAGTTTTGGTTCAACTACAAGTTTCCCAGCTTCGAAACGGTGTGGATCTAGTTTGATGCTCCCCTTTTCAAGGCAAATACGAAAGACATTGTCCCTCGGTAACCCTCTACAAAGTGTTTCAAAGCGAAACCCCCAACAACAAAAAAACTCTTTTCTCTCTCCTTTCTCATTCTTAAAAATTATTTTTCCCCCTTGTTACCCAACTTGTTTACTTAGGATCCTGACATTAAAAAGTATAAATCTTGCACTTAGATCTAGTTTTCAAGTTCTTTTATCAGATCTGCTAAGCATTGCTCATCCAGCTTGAATAGATTTGGCATAAAGAAATCATCTTTTGCATGCCATTTTAAAAGAAATCTATAGCTTGCATGGATTAGCTTTTTCTTTCAAAGTTTAAAATTATATCTAGCATAAGAGTGCATATCATATTGGCTGCCCACAAGTCAAGCCAAGATCCCAAGGAAAGCTTGCTTTCCTTGGTTCTCTTTTGCTCTTTTGTCTTACATTTTTTAACTTAGAATTTTTTGGGTATTATTTGTGTTGTCGAAAGACACTTCTAAAGTGTTTTTGGGCACTTTTTACTAAACTTTGTTTGTTGGTCTTTAGCAGGTCTGTTTGAAAAGAGGAGAACAGATCTGAATGAGGGAAAGCTAAGAAATCTAAACTCCACTGTCAGTTTCAGAATTTAAAACGGCTCAATATATAAATGTCTGTCTATAAGCCCATATACTTCAAGAAAGCGTTCACCAAAATGCTACTTGATAAAATACAGATCTTAGAGACTGGCAGCTTCAACAATGTACAATGTAGCTTCAATAATAGATAGACAAAATAAGAAATTCTCCATGCAAAATAAGAAATTCTGGAATATAAAATCCATTACTTTCATATAAAATAGATATTCAAAATACCATATTTCCTTTATGCAAACAACGTAAACCATAGGATGGAGAGGTTCTTAGGCAATGCCGCAATACACATGGTTCTGCGTGCTCAGAACCTTGATATTGGGGTTAATTTTGTATATAGGCATAGTAGATCAATGGAAATCGAATAATATACAAAGACCTGTTGAAAATTACTTGAATCAACCAGCGACTCAATGAAGCCCTTTTCCCAATAAGTCTTCGATGCATAATTTAATGAAAAACACCAAGAACTTAGTACAAAATATGGGATATGGTTACATTTGAGCAGTTATTTGCAGCACTTGACCACAATCACAAAAATCCCAAATCAATGGCAAGCTTTTCAAAAACACTAATGAGAAAAATAGCAGGGTATGATAGACCTGTTTGGTCTAAGTAAGCCTTGAACAATGACAATAAATAAATAATAAGCCCAAACTAAAACTAAAAGTAACACTTATTCCCCGCAGTATTGCATGATTCTAGTATACAATGCCATATTTTATCTTCTTGTAAAGGGCATCAATGTGTAAAACATGAAATTTTATTTGGTCTCAATTTTAATGTAAGCATGTGATCTTTATTTTTATGCAGTTGTACAACCTGCAAATTTCTCTGAAATTCGTTGTGATATATCCCTGAACTTAAGGAAGATAACTATAAGGTCTGGAAGGAGAGAATTCTCCTTCATTTGGGATGGATGGACATAGATTATGCCATTAGGAAAGATGAACCACCAGCACTCACCAATACCAGCACTGCAGCGGACATCACGCTTTATGAGTGATGGGAGCGATCTAATCATTTGAGCATGATGTTCATTAAGACTAAAATTTCAGCTGGTATTCGTGGTTCAGTTGATCAGCATGAAAGGGTCCGAGATTTGCTAAAAGCCATTGATGATCAATTCGTCACTTCAGACAAGGCACTAGCAAGCACCCTAATCATGAAGTTCTCATCCCTAAGGCTCACCAGTGTGAAATGTGTGCGCGAGCACATCATGCAAATGAGGGACACTGTGGCTCAATTGAAGAAACTCGAGGTTGAAATATCAGAGTCTTTCCTGGTGCACTACATCCTGAACACCCTTCCGCACCAATATGGACCTTTCAAAATCTCATACAACACACATAAGGATAAATGGTCAATAAATGAACTCATGACCATGTGTGTTCAAGAGGAAGAAAGACTGGTGATGGAACTGAGAGAAAGTGCAATGCTGGCAACGGATAGGAAGGGCAAATCTCAAGCCAATAAGAAAGGGAAAGGTAAAGTACCTCCCCAAGCTAATATTAAGAAGGATTCCAAGTGTTTCTTCTATAAAAACAAGGGACACATGAAGAAGGAATGCGCAAAATTTCAGAAATGGCTTGCGGACAAAGGTAATGCAATCTCGTTTGTTTGTTATGAATCTAATATGGTCAATGTCAATATTAACACTTGGTGGATTGATTCTGGATCAACAATTCACATTTCGAATTCCTTGCAGGGTTTGCAAAACCTAAAGAAGCCAGTGGGAAGTGAGCAAAGAATCTTATCAGGGAACAAGATGGGCTTGCATGTGGAAGCTATAGGAACATGCTATTTAACCTTA
>LPNX011020589.1:0-54979 GCA_001517045.1 Pseudotsuga menziesii | reverse complement strand
TATTATTTTATTATTTTAACTATTATTTTATTATTTTAACTATTATTTTATTATTTTCCTTAGGAGGCCCATTTTAGACCCCAAAATTCCTCTAATGGTTAATGCATGGGTCAAGACTAGCATATGGTTCTAGTGTTTCCTTGTCCATGCAAGAAAAACACGACATTCCAAAACTGGGTGCTCTACCCAATTCAAAATTTCCAATACTCTTCCCCTTACAAGAATTAACTACCTCAACCATCTTCTAGAAGAATAAATGGTTAGGAAGAGAAGACAAGAAATAGGGTAGTTGACAATTCTAATGGGTTCTCCCATGACACATGGATTTTCCTCAAACTGGCTCAAGGTTAACATTCCCACTCCCTTATCCTTAGGAAAATCATGCCCCCATCTCATTATTTGTTGCATTGACATAGTTTGTTGTGGGTTTTCATTAATTTGCATATTTACATGATGTTTACAAACGTCCTTGACTTAGCACATAAACCATAGGAATCGACCCTAATCACCTATATACCAAACCTTAATCAATGACAGGGCCTTGGCCTTAAGCTCCTTGTCATGATTCGATATAATATTTACATCATATACATTAATGCAATGGGGTCAAAACTGGGGTGTTATAGTGAGATCCATGAGCTAGAGCAATATTCACAATCTAAGTGATTCACAAAAAATGGAAGAGAAAAGAAAAAGAGAACAAAATAACACACATATATGGTGCCAATAACAAATATTTATATTAGTATACAACTTGTAGATCGATATGGTACATACTTATAATACAACGGGGAAATTTCATGAGACCTTGGAGGCCATATAGATGCATACAAGTGTCAAGCTAGGATTTGACCCCTAAAGCCCCCTACGTTGACCAATAGCCTCCCAAACCTTACCAAACGTTCACAAATGCAAGTTTGAAAATGTATGGAGGCATGTTGGATCATAAATGAAGGAATGATAGGAATGGGTGAACACATGTGTGAGTGGGAGAGTCTCTAGGAGACAATAATTTCCCAAGAAGACCACAAAACAACCACATTCACACACTAACGCCCATAGTCAAACATATTCCATGAATTAAGGGATAAGGAGTGGTATGTAATAAATGAGGGAAGTTGGGTTGATAGAATGATCAAACCAGAGCACCTGAACTATCAGGATGATCAAAGTGGATCACCTCAACTGTGAGTTAATGAGCCATAAATCATCTAATAGACCAATATTGATCAGTATAACATAAGTAGGATCATATAACATAAGTACAAGAAAAATGAATATTCCTCCTAGGTGTAATACCATGGTGCTAAAGTTCATTAATGTTATAACACCCCCATTAATCCTAAATTAGTACAACTTATACAAAATATTTATTGAGGCCTTGGCAACTAAGCCTCAATTCACCTCTTACAACAAAAAAAATTATTTGTCCATGTAAAATGAGGAAAGAGGAAAAACCTCATGGGGAAAATACTCCCTCAAGAATGGACATGATGTAGATTATCAAAAATTTATTCAAAAAGTCCTCTTCTTCACTTGAATGAGCTGAAAGAACAACTTCTTGGTGACGGACTTGGTGAAGATGTTGCAGATGCCAAGATCATGCATCAATGTGTTGTAGACAAATATCATGTGGATAGGCCCTTTGATGGTCATCATTTTCTGATGGAGGAGAATCATAAGAACGTATTTTTCTTTAAGCATACTTTGGTCTAGAAGCATAATCAATTAGGGAAAAGATATATCTGCAAAATATTTCCCAAATTACATCAAAAGATTCAACAAAATCTGCCTCATGTGTAGCTTCCATATCATGAATAAAAGCATGAATCTTCTTCCCAATTTGATGAAGCACCTACATAAATATGTAAAAAAGCTCATGAGACTTTGAAACATCATAATATATGTCATTTACATCAGGAAATATCAGAGGTATGGTGTTTCCATGAGCGAATGGGTCCATAGCGGGAGAAGAGTGAGCAACTAGATCACACTGACAGTTGAGCGAACCCGGAGGGTTTGGATATTTGAAACTTGAACCATGAGTGGTGAGATCAAGTCCATAATATGGAACAAAAGTTGCATGAAGGCCAATTCCATGTTTTTCCAACCAATGAATGACATACGAGACATAAAAGCAACATACACAAGTGACATAGCATTGAAAACTAGGAAAATTTTGAGATTTTCCAACTAGTAAACTTGAGGGTGTTATACCCAAATCCTGTCACCATCATGTGATAAGGCCCTTAACTTCCATGTTTACCCTTAATCCCAACACTTAGAGTGGAAACTTGCTCTGTTTGTCAATTCTACTTGAGAAAACCTAGCACCACGCTTACCTTGTGACTGATGAGCGATACCTTGCTCAAAAGCACCTGTATCCTGTTTTCGAGAAGTGGTACCACCACCTATGGTATTTGGTATAAAAGTGGTTCTGATATAAAATACTCTCTCATAAGGGAAGAAAAGAGGTACCCTAGGTAAAATGGTAAAAAGAGAAGTTTCTCGAGGCTTCTAGATCATGAGCCTTGTGTCCTCCCTTATCCCTACCATTATGGGTTAGTTTGAGCTCTATATCCCCCATGGTAGGATATTGGAGCCACCTCACCCACAATTCTCTCAAATATTCCTATCCGTTGAGCCTTATAAATACAAGCTCATGTCCATAGTTGAGTGGGAGAGCTATAGAGGTATTGTTATGATGTTGGATTGACCACTTAGTCCAAGTCATTGGAGAGCATAGAGAGAAACATTGGAGCTTATGGGGATGAAGTGTTTGTCTTGTGGAGGGGCTTGTTGAAACTAAGGCAATAGTTTTAAGCTTATCCATACATTCTTAATGCAAAGGTGATTTCCATCCCACATTACTATTTTTTTGATTTCACATGTACATGTTGTTAGATTCCTTAGTCACTAACATGGAGAAGTAGATGATTTTATGGTATCTTTGATGTGTTTGAATGTTTGATCTGTTTGTAGATACACAGATTCACAATCGAAGCAGTATTCCAGGTGTTTACGACATTCATGGAAGGTCTTCATCCATTTTTGTTCACTCATTTGTTCTGGATCTGAACCATTCAAACCAGAGGAACAACTTCTATTTGCAGAAGGTGCAATATTCCTGATAACAAATCTGGTGACTCCACTGGGGATCAGTGCAAATATTAGTTGATATGATCTTCCTCAGTTCTTGAACTCTTGTTTGAATCCAGGCTCCATATCCAACTCTCTTCAGTCAGATATACAATCTGACTTAGTGAATTTTGGTTTGAAACTTTTAGATCTGTTTAGATATGAACTATTTCAACTTTATATGATCTTTTTTACTGTCAATCCATCAATTTTTTCCTTGATCTAATCAATTTCTAACTTGATCTTTTGTTCTCCTTTTGTTTTGGATCTATTCAGGGAACCACACATGTGTTGTTGGTAAGAAGCGGTGCCACTGCTTGAACTTTGTTAGCCATAAGCGGTGCCACCTCCCGAGTCTCATTATCCAGAAGCGGTGGTCGTCCAGAAATGCTCTATCAAGACCCCTCCAGCGCGGTGCCAGGTAGGCCTTGTTCTAGAACTAGTTTTTCATCATTTTTTGCAAAAAATTTAGTTTGTTTTCTTTCATCCCTGCACTGCTAGGCTTGTGTGTTAGAATCTGAATGCTCATGGTTGGAAATTCTATGGTAAAAGATTGGTTTGATTGAAGAATTCAAAAGCTAGAGTTGGCTTGTTGATTATTAATTTCCTTCCATGCTTGTTGGTTGTGATTGTGAACGAATTTTTTTGAAAGCTTAGGTTTTAGTGAGCTCTCTTTTCATTTCTTTTATAAATACTGGAAGAAAAACCATTTGATTGTCATCTTGATTTCATTTTTTGTTTCCATAAAGGACTTCTTTTTGCTTGTTAAAAAGAATTTTTTTTTACTGAGATTACGTCATTATCATTATTGAGCATAAGGCATTGGATCTCTAATTAGCCTCACAAGCTTTCAGGTTCTCTGTGTTCTTTTGTCTCTTTTGCATTATTACTATCTCATCAAAAATAAAAATAAAAATTGTGTAGTTTTAAGTTAGATCTATCTATGTTTTAAGAAAAAACGAAAAAAGTGTGCATATGCATGTAGAGTGATTCTTGTTTTTTCTTTTAGGAAAAGAGAATCTCCCCCTTTGATTGCTTTCAGAAAATAAAAATGAGTTTGGAATGTGTTGCTTATATTTGATTTTGATTTGTTCAAGATAGTTGTTGGGGAATTTTTGGTTTTAAAACGAAAAGAAAATACTCTTTTTCCCTCCCATAGGTAGGCATACCATGAACGGTAAATTGAAATATTTGCACATGCATACTGCATGGTTTTACTTTTTCTGTCAAAATTCCATGCATTCACCTAACCGTCCACTTTAAAATAAATGATAGTTATAGGTTAAAATTTACATAGCAATTTTAGTGGTAGGTTAGAGACGTGTTTGGGCATCGTTAAGCGTAGGAGCTTTCGTTACTCATCCGCATTACATCCCAGCAATCACGCAGTTCTTCCATGTACCATCGGTATATCGAGCAACCTTTCACGTACCCTTGAGGTATATAGAAAGGCACTTCACATACTCAATTGTATATTGGAAGGCCCCTTTTCAACGGTTATGTATTAGACAACACTACTACTGATTTGAGCTCCCATGTACCTTGCGAATATCGGGAGACCCCACTAGGATACCTTATCTATTTGAGAAAATCCCTTTGGCCATACTGCTTAGATCCATACACCAAAAAGAACATTCAGGGAGATTAATATGCACGTACCCTTGAGGTATATTGTGAGTGCCACCTTCTTGACAATCCTAGTGAGAGACCTGACTATCTGAAATCCTCCTGTCATTTAAGTTTGATTGTTTGGCCGATAGCTTGATTAGGGAAATTTTTGGTGTGTTTTCTAGTTCTTTAGACCCTAGGTTAGATAGGAGCTATAAAAACTGGCTGAGCTAAGACATTCCAGAAGAGTATGGGGATTTTCGCCTAATTTTATTCCCGTTTTTGGAGAAAATCCTTTGGAAGATATCGACCAAGAAGCTACTACCAACTCCCAAGTGGGAGAGAATGTGGTTGCAGAAAGCAAAGGCCCATATCCTTCACACTCACCTCCCTTAGTCCAACAACCTTCTTGGGTTAATACTTCATTCCATTCTTCCAGAGAAGGTCATGTTGATGATACTACCCGTCCAAATTATGGTCCTAATGCTCCATTTTGGGACACCTCCATAGGACAAGCCATTGCCTCATTCGGCACCCATTTAAAATTTTCTGAAGAAGTTTCACCAGATGAAGAAAAATGTAGACGATACCAAGAATCTATTCTCTATGCATAAGAGATTAAAAAGAAAATAGATGACATATTGGGCACACCACCATCATGTTCTGTAGCTGTTCTTGTGGGATATCATTCACTCATCGATTCTTTGAGACCCATTGAACCGATTCTAGATCGCACAGTGACTCCACATAATCCATGTCAAACTTCCAACCCAACCGCCTCCCATATTATGTCTGCTACCAATCCTCCTAGGTCTTCCGCACCTGGGACTCAACATTCAATTCCTGTTTCATCATTACCTTCTAGTGCCGAGGGGCAACCCCCGGCATGACCTACATTATCTATCAGCGGAATTGTACCTAGTCAAGGAAATACCTATGGTATAGAGCAATATACAGTTTATGTCCCTCATACCCACAAAAATGTAGTTAACCCCCCATCCAGTTCAGGTCAACCCTTGGGGGCACAACCTGTAACCAATCAAACCTATTGGGGTTATGGTTACATAGTAAATCAAGTACCTTTAGGAAACATTAATTATCCATCCAACCCTACATGAATTCCATATGCTGGAATTCCATATCCTATTAACACTTTCACGCCATGGGGGCAACCTAAATGGTCCTACATTCCAGCTATGGGGGGGATACCTATTCATACTACAGGAGGTGCTGGAGGACTACCTAATGGAGGTCCTCCCACTGGGGGGCCTAATGGTCTTGGAGGGCCTAGTGGCTTTCCTCCTTATGGTCCTAATGGTTGTGGTGGTCTTGGGGGTCCTGGCAGCTTTCCTCCTAATGGTCCCGGAGGGTCTAGTGGCACTCCTCCTAGTGGCTCTAGTGGCTCCAGAGGTTTACCTCCCACAGGTCCCATAGGGTCTGGTGGTCCACCTCATGGTGTTCCAGGTGTTCCCAATGGTCTTGGTGGTCCTAGAGGCCCTAGTGATCCTAACGGTCCTGATCGCGAAAATCAAACCCCTGTGGGAAGATATTTTGGTAGTTCTTCATCACAACAACATGTCTATCAGTCTACTTACGGTCCTACTGGTACTTATATGCCATATCAATATTACGAGTATGTGCAACCTAATTTTCAGTTACCTTTCCTAGCAACTTTGGACTTGCCTGATTTGTCTAAGTTGATTAATGACCCCATTCGACATAACCCCTCATGGCCTCCCATTTCGGTAAAGTTAACATTGGACATTCCAAAGTTCGATGGGAAGCAGAGAGATGATCTAAAAAACCATGTCATGACATTCCATTTGTGGGGTTTTTCAAACTCTCTTATGGATGATTCAGTTTGTTTAAGACTCTTTCAGTGAACTTTAACCAATACAGCCGCGAAATGGTACATTGAACTTCCACAACATTCATTTGTGGATTTTGGCTCATTGGCAATTGTATTTCTTATGCACTTTCAGCTTCATATCTGTTATGAAATGGGTACTGATCTCTTAAATTCTTTGAGACAGAACACCTCCACCCATATATCTGATTATATCCATGAGTGGAGAAGGCAGAGAAGACTTATTAAGGCTCCTATTCTGGATGCATTATTAGCTGATTGGCTTACAAAATCTTTGTTGCCTCCGATTTTTTGAGATGTGGCTATGGGCGGTGCCATTACTTAAGAGCAAGACATTATTCGAGCCCAATATCTGGACTTGGTCTATTCCTAGTCTGGAACTTTGTATGACTTGATCCCTCAAGCTCCTCGCCCAAACACCGATCCTGGAAAGCCACCAGCAAAATTCCATGTTAATGGGATTGTTGGTTCAATCCAATCCCTGTCAGCAACAAAACCTACCAAGCAACCCCAGACTACCACCCCTACTCCTTCGAATCCCAAGGTTTCCGCCGAGGTCAATTCTATTCAAAGTATTCAAACCCCCAACAACAATAAAAAGAAAGGTAAAGCTAAAAACAAAAAACCTGGAAACCAACAGGAGAATCAAAACCAACCACCAACGATAATGATAAAGGGAAAAGAAAAGCAAAATATCCATGTCTACTATGAGGAGGTGACCATTTCACAAAAGAGTGTTCTCATCAAGACGAAATCACCCAGTTTTTGAAAACAAATCTTGCACCCATAGTTCTAATGGATCCTTTTCCCTCTCAACAACAACTGATAGACCACATGTTTAATCAAGGAAACTCTAGTTCTTCAGATGAAATTCGAATGATGTCCTCGGGTACTATTAGTTTACAAACTCGAAGTCAAAGTTATGACAAACCTGCCGACAAGAAAGAAGATTATTCTTCTTCAGGAAATGCTTCCTCTACTGGTTCTCCCGAATCCTTGTCTACTGCCCCCCTAACCATTGAGAAGCCTACTCTCGACATGGTTTTGGGTCCACCCAATAGTACTTTTAGGAAGGTTGTTTTTAACCCTAATGCTCGAGCTGCTCAATTTTATAATGTAGTCGAATATATCGCTCAGGAACCTTGTGCAATGTCTACCTTGGAAGTACTCCAAATTTGTCCTACACAATGCAAAAACTTGTTAATTGCGTTAGGGTATTTAAACCCAGACAATAGTAATTTGATTCATTTCAATGTCGATAACTATAATTCCAGACTACCTCACAAACTTGATTTCCAAATCATCATGAAAGTAGTTGGAAAGAAGGTCTTTAGAACTGTCTTAGATGAAGGAGCTTCAACTTCGGTTTTGTCCCTGTCTTGTTGGAAAGCTATTGGCTCTCCCGAGCTTGTAACATCACCTATGACTCTGAAATCCTTTGATGGATGAGGTTTCCAGCCCCATGGTATCATATCATCCTTTGCAATCGATTTTGGGGGAAAAACTGTTTCTACTCAAGTAGAAGTAGTAGACGCCCCATTAGATTACAACCTCCTTCTAGGAAGAAATTGGTTTTACGCCATGAATACTGTGCTTCGACGGTATTTTGAACTGTCCAATTTCCACATCTAGGGAGAATTGTCACCATTGACCAGCTCGATTTTGGTACACCAAAAGTTACTACCTCTACGACTAATAACATCCCTATGTTAGGCCAGTCCACTCCTCCTTACCAGTCGATTGGGGTAGGCATGTTGACGGATTCGTCCCTTATGGGGATTTTTCCGTCCACTCCTCCTAACACATACACAATGACAGTAAATATGATTGCATCATTTGATTATGATTCAAAGGGAAAACAAATTGTTGAGTCCACCTCATTGAGTCCGCATTAATAAATGTATAACATCATTCAAAACCTTTCCGATGAACTTCATTTGGTGGATTCGAACCCTTACCACCTACCCTACTGGTTAGAACCATCTCTTCCTATTCTGGATTATCTCTATGAGACCTTTCCTTCCGACGATTCCATTATGGAGATCATGAATACGAATGAGCCTATCTGGGAGGATCACCATCATAGATCCTCGTTCCTCCCCAACACCAGATTGGTAGACCATGACTTTGCATCCCTGTTTTCCACTGATATTTCCAACACACCTCAAAGTCCTATATTGTTGCGAGACACAGATTATGAAGGAAACTTATGCAACATTACTCAAACAAATCCAATTGACATATCATCCAAGCCTAGTACCATTGAGCATGTTCATGTTGGGCAGAACTGCTTGACAGAAGAATCTGAAGCATTCAAGGCACTTTTCAAAGAATTTCATGACATTTTTACCCGGTGTTATGAAGAAATTCCAGGGATAGACCCATCTATTGTGTTCCATGAAATAAAAACCTATCCCACTGCTAAACTTGTCAGGAAAAAAATAAGGAAAGTCCATTCACGGAAGGCTGCAACTATTAAAGCTGAAATAGAGAAACTTCTCAAAGATGGGTTTATTTATCTCATACCCCTGACGAAATGGGTATCGAATGTCGACCCTATCAATAAAAAGCAGGGCACCATTAGAGTCTGTATCGTTTTTAGATATTTGAACAAAGCTTGTCCCAAAGACAACTTTCCTACTCTGCATATCGACCAGATTATCGACAATTGTGGCGGAAGTGTCATCTTCTCATTCATGGATGGATTTTATGGTTATAATCAAATTGAGATTTTACACACTGATCAACACAAGATGACATTCATTTTACCATGGGGAACCTTTGCATATATGAAGTTATCATTTGGATTAAAAATGCTGGAGCCACTTTCCAGCATGCTATGCCCTATGTGTTTCACGATATAAAACATGTTGTTGAACTATACCTTGACGACCTCCTTGCTCATTCACAACGACAAGAGGACCACCCTGGTCATCTTAGAGACACTTTCCTGATATTCCTTGATTATAATATACGGCTCAATCTACATAAATGTGTTTTCTGCGTTGAGACAGGACGCCTGTTAGGTTTTGTGGTTTCTAGCGATGGCATCTGGATAGAGCCATTGAAAATTGCCACTATTTTAGCTCTACCAGCCCCAACCAACCTTCTATAAATCCAAAGTTTGCAAGGGAAGGAAAACTTTCTCCATCGTTTCATGTGCAATTTTGCAGACAAAACACACGGTTATATGCATCTCCTTAAGAAGGACACTTCGTTCTATTGGGATGACCAATCCCAACGAGCCTTTGATAATATCAAACACGCTCTGACTCATTCACCCGTGATACACCCCGCATATTATTCAAAGGATTTTCTCTTATATATTGTTGCCTCAACTACTACCATCGCTATGGTCTTGGTGTAGGAAAATCCCGACGATCAGGAGCACGTGATTTACTATGCTAGTAAGAATCTTATGGATTTTGAAACCCGATATTCACACGTGGAGAAATTAGCATTGGCCATGGTCATTACTGTTCAAAAATTTCATCACTACATTTTGCTCCACACAAACACTGTATTGGTAGACCAGAACCCTATGTATTACATCCTAATTCATCAAGTGCTCAAGGGCAAGTACTCCTGATGGATAGTCATACTACAAGAATTTGATCTGGAATTTGCCAAATCCACATCAAAAAAATATTTGGTCTTTGTTGAGCTCATGTGTGATCTTCCCTGTGCTTCGATGGAATCTGATCCCAGTGATTCATTTCCGAATGAATTCCTATTCTTGATAAACACTACTAACCCATGGTATGTATATTTGTTCATTTATCTCCAAACACAAATATTTCATCCAAATATTTCTTGTGACGATCACCACAGTATCCGTCGCCACACAAAATACTAAATCACCTTGAATGACACTTTGTATACATGTGGGATCGATTCTGTTCTCCGACGATCCCTCACCCATGAAGAAGCTGAACAAGTGTTGAATGATTTCCAATCTAGAGAACGTGGCAGTCATTTATTTGGGATGGCTACATCCTAGAAAATCCTTCGTGCTGGCTATTTCTGGCCTTCAGTCTTTAAAGATTGTCAGGAGGCTATCAAGAAATTCCTACCCTGACAACAAATATTGCTCCACTACACCCCATCATTGTCGTTGGCCCATTTCCCAAATGGGGGATGGATTATATGCATTGTAAGACTACCTTAGCTAGGGGGCATGGTTACATCATTGTAGCTGTTGACTATTTTACAAAGTGGGCTGAGGCCATGCCTACATATGCAAAAGATGGTAATAATTTTTCTCTCTTCATATTCAATCATGTGATAGCTAGATTCGGAGTCCCGCAGTCCATAGTTACTGATCATGGATCACATTTCCGTAATCAAATGATGGAGGAACTAAGTTCCAAGATAGGTTTTCACCATGAAAACTCTATGCCCTATTATCCGCAAGCTAATGGTCAGGGAGAGGCCATTAACAAAGTTTTTAAAACAATGCTTCGTTGGATGGTTGGAGACCATAAATCCAACTGGCACCATATTCTTTTCTCTGCTCTTTGGGATTACAGGACTTCGGTGAAAGCAACTACTTGTTTCACACCATTCCATCTTATCTATGGATTTGAAGTTTCCTTTTCGATTCAATGTCAGATTCCATCCTTGAAACTTGTCATCGAACTTCTCCAAGATACTTCTGCAAAGGAAGAGATATTTTTATACTTGAACAACCTTGATGAAACTAGGAGAGATGTTGCCTTGGCTAATGGGGCACACAAGAAATGCATCAGGGCCCAGTATGATAAATCTATCCAACCTCGTTCCTTTAACAAGGGTGACCTAGTTTTGACTTATGATCAGAGATATGACAAGATAGGGAAAGGAAAGTTCAAATCCATGTGGTACGGTCCTTTTGTTATTTCTAAAGTTTTAGAGAAAGGGGCCTACGAGCTCGTAGACTACAATGGAATCCATTTAGGAAAACCTCGTAATGGGTTGTACCTAAAGAGGTACTATTATTAGATCTCTCTTGGATAGTATCTTGTATATATGTATATTGCTTGACTTTCAGTCTGCTTAAGTATTTTCAATATGGTTTTGAGTTTAATTGTATCTATCTATTTATACCATGTTTTGGTCATGCAGAGTAGATGGATTTCTATGGCTTCACTGATGCTACTTGCCACCACAACTTGAATCTTGCCTTAGCTGCTTGGGTTTTCTATTCCCCAACTTAGGATTTGGTCAGTTCAGGAGCAATTTGTATTGGTCTTGCTACCAACAATGTAATACCCCGGTTTTGACCCTGTTTGCATTAAAAGGTACATCATGCATATTTTGTAATTAATCGTGGTTTGGAGCTAAGGGAAAAATCCCCACCATCGATTTGGATGTGTATGTTTCAACAATAGGGATCGTTGCCGATGGTATATCGTGCTATCCGGCACACTATAGTTTTGGCATCATGTAAATATGCACATTAATTAAAATAAACCCACAGCCAGCTACAACGGTGCAATGTTAAATGAAAAGGGCATGATTCCTAAGGTTAAGGGGGGGTTGTTTGACCCGTGGGATCCATAGGAAGTTTGCCATGTGTCGATCTCCCTTGTTACTTTTCTGCTATCTGGGAGCAGTTATTGTTGAGTAGTGGTGGGTGTGGCAGGACTGTCAGTCCTTTCCCACATTCCCACTCCACCAGTGGACTCTTCCTCTTCATTTCGTTGGGGGGCAGGGAAACGATTACCACTCTCTCCACTCTTCCACTCATGGTTTTTTTCTTGACCATCTCACGCATGCAGGGGTCGATGTTGTTCTCCCTTCTCCTGCCAATTACTGGTGGTGTGCATCCATTTTTCCTCCCACAATGAGTCATTCTTTTCTTCCCTCCGTTAATGCAGAGAGTTTGGCCCTATTTACATTATCAGACTGTGTGTATGTGTGTTACTTTCATGGATTTGTGGTCCGCATACCTGTTTTTCTCCTTCCCAGGATTGAGAATCGGACTTCTCTCCCGTTTTGGTACTGTGTGATGTTTTTGTCACTGCATGGTTGAGTTGGGACTATGGTTATTCCCTAAATTGGTGGTTTCTTGTGGTTTTCCCTCCATTTTTCATGGTTGTGGGTTGAGATTGACTCTTTTTTTCCATGATAGGGCCAAGAACGACTCAAGTTTTGTTTCCCCCCTATCCTAGCTATGAACTGATTGTTTTACTGCGAGTGTGAAGTGGTTGGTCTTCGAACTGTTTAGAATATAATTAGAGGCTTGGTATGCTTGAGAAAACTGGTGGTTGGAGCCACTCAAATAGAGTTAGACTGCTGGCTTTCTTCTCCACAACCCTTGAAGAGTATTGGAAATGGAAGTCAGGTCCTGAGCGACTGTGAAGCAGAGAAAGGACTGATTCTTGGTGTTGGGTGTGTGGATGCCTTAGAAGTCAGGTTAGCTATGGAGTAGGCATCCTTATCTCTCCATTGAGACCATCAGCTTAGCATCTAGCCTTTCCTAGCTCCTTGATGGCCTAATAAAACCAAACTGTGTTGACTTGGCTGTTTTGTGTAACCTTGGCTATGTGTAAGGCTGCTTTGACCCTTGTTCCTTGCGGAATCATGCCCAGCTCGGGGGTGGCAGTGTTGCTGAGAAATTGATGAGCACACTGGCCTATGGTTGGGTGGAACATTGCAGTGACGTAGCTGGTTATGGGATGAATTCTTTTAAGATAAGTATCCTAGACTATTTCGTCTGTGCATTTATATTTACTGATTAATGAATATGATGAACATGTGGTATGCTTGAATGAATGTATTCTTGCTTCTGCTATGTATATGAAGGATTATGCATCTTAGTATGTTTTATGTTTTAAGCTTTATATTTCATCATTATATGTCTGTTCAAATTCATGGGGCTATTTCCCCATACGTTTGGTGATAGTAGCATCCTCTTCACTGGTTTGAGGGTCGGGGATGTTATGGTATGGTATCAGAGAAAAGGTTGCAGCATGGGATTGAATGGGCCATGAATATGCAGTGACAGAGCTAAAGTTGTACCATGGGCATGAATGGGCCATGAAAGATCAGCTAGCAAAGGCAGGGTGCCCTCTGCCCAGCAAAATCAAAAAAAGGTTCCCGAAAATTTGGTTGAAAAATTATCCAAGTGCCAAACTTGTCCGAGCATAAAAGGATTAAGTGGAAACATCCTTCGATACAATGGAATGCTTAGTTAGAAGACCATCCAATGAGGGATCGATGGAAGGAAATCCATGAAATTTTTCTAAGTGTAAGACAATCGGCTCATCGAAGGACTTAGTGAGAAGCCCACCCGATGCAGCGGATAGATTAGTCTGAAGAACCTCTGATGTAGATCCCAACGGCGGCGAAATTAGTTATCCAGATCGGAGACATTTAGTTGATTTCATCGCCGATGATTAGATGATGGCGGTGCTGAAATGACAGCTTCGTATGGCTAAGGGCTGCCGAAACGATAGCGGAATTAGTGAACGGATCGGCGAAAATTAGTGGATAGGTTCATCGAAATGCCACCGCTATCAGAGAGACTTAGTGAAGGAAACCACCGATACATCGGTGAAATATAGTGGATGAAACCACCAAAACATTGGCGAAAAATAGGTGAAGACAGAGCTGCAGTTTCGGCAGACATCTGTCGAATATCGCCGAAGAATCAGTGAGAATTAGAGGATAAATCAGCCGATGCAGCAGCAAGAAAAGTTTGAAAAAAAAATTCTAAGTCTTAAAAACCATCGGCGATCGGCGCCACTAAGATGAAGGGATCGCCGATGACACATCGCATAGGTTAGTAGATTGATCGGTGAAATTTAGACGTTGAAAGTTTCGATACATCGATGATGATTGCTTGAAGACCACTGAAACAATTGCAAGACTTAGTGGATGGAAGCGTCGATGATACGTCGGTAGAAATTAGACAAGGAAAATGTCAAAACATTGACAACGATTACAGGAAGGGAGAGCCGACATATTTTGTTGAAAATTTCTGTAAGTGCTGAGACCTTCAGCATCGATGAAGGTTTGTTGATGGATCAACGAGAATTAGAATAAGTCTTAGCCGATACGCTGACCCATCTTAACTTTATTGCCAAAACAACAGAGAAAAATAGAGGAGATGAACGCCAAAACGTCGGTGGAAAAGACAAGATGCTAGTTGGTGAAGCCGCCGATAGTGGCGGCGGAAAGAAAGATAAAAAGAAATTTTTCTCGAAAATTTTTCCAAGTCGTGAAATCATCGACGATTGGCGATGATTAGAGGTTTGGATTTCCAATGACTAGAATATGGGATCACTGACAAATAAAGGATGAAGTTTCCAAAGATTAGTGAAGTGGATCGACGATTATTAGTTGAAGGAAGATTCGTAGTTTCGGCAGAGATCTTCTGAAGACCGCCGAAACGTTGGTGAAACTTACTTCTTTGAGGAGTCGATGCAAATAAGGAAATTTTTCCAAAATTTATAAGTATTGCACTCATCGACGATTGATGAAATTTAGAAGATTGGATCACCAATCGATGGGATTTAGATGATGGAACTGCCGACACAGTGGACGTCAAAAGAAGTTAGTTCAACAGATCACCGATGGGCATCGAAAAATATTAGTTGTTTGTGTGCCCACCGTTGTGGCTGTTTACTGGACTATCCACCCGATGGACAGTTGTTCCAACTGCCAATTCCGTAGTGATTAGTTGATCTTACCACCAATAGGGTTATGTCCATGAAAACCCTAGTGAGTTTTATTGCTGCCGTTGCGGCTGCCTAGAAAACTAGTCACCTAATTATTAGTGTTTTCGGTTGTCGATATGCAGTAGTCCTTGGCATCACCGATAAATGATAAATACCCAAAGCCGAGACAATTGAGGATTTGATATGGAAGAAAACTATAGTTGTTGGAGCTATTGATACTGTGAAAAACCTTGGTTGTTGGAGCTGCCAACACAGCGGAAAATGTTAGTTGTTAGGGCTGCCGATGAGCATCGAAAGAAAGTTGTTGTTTAATTCACTGAAATGTCAGAATTTTAGATGGGATGAGACCTGAATTAAGTAAAGGAAGTTTTGATTTTTTCAAAGTGGATTTTTCAGTGATTCAGCAGTTTCAATGAAATTCTCTACAGGATTACAGGGCTGAAAAGGAAAAATTATAGGCAGCTGAAGTTAGCATTTCAGACCAAAATAAAGTTGTGTGTTTTGCCCAAATTTAATGAAAATCGTCATGTTAGAAGTGGTGTGGTTTTCACACCCGAGGTCAGAATGAGGCATGTGGATAGGCGTTCGAAAGATTCTCTAGAAGGGAACAAGGGAGAGTCACCAAAATTTGAATGCGGAGCAGAAAAGTGCTAGTGATTGCTTGAAAGAGAAATGTGTTGCTGTCAATATGGACAAATCCAAGAATTGCATGCCTAGAGGTAGCAAGACCATGAAGTCAAACCAACTGTTGTGTGGAAGAGGATTTCCATGCAAAGATGAGGGACTTGAAAAGGGAAATTTCATTAAACCTTGTCTTACTAATTAGAATTACATTTTATAAGTTCTGTACATAAAATGTATGAGGATATGCCTTGCATGCATAGGATATTACATGATTGGTAAGAGTAGTGAGAACTATACATTTATAATGTACCACTAATGGTAAATATTGCATTGGTGTTGGCATTAGTGGAAAAACCAACGACAACCTGGACATGATTGAGTATGTTGCTGATGCTGATGAATGTGACCAGAAACCCTATGAAGAAAGGGATAAGGCAACAAGTCCAGAATCAAATTTAGTGAGAAAATTCTACAATATCCTACAAAGGACCAACCAAACTGGTAATCTCAAGGGTGTAAGTAGGACCCATGAAGGTAAGAGTTTAATTATGACAATTGCATGGAGTGGTAAAAGCAAGAGGTCTCATACCATGTGGGTATTGGAATTTTATACTGCATTCATATAGAAATGTTTCATGCTTGTATTATGTTGTTATGAGCTTAGTAGCCCAAGGAACGTAAGCACTGATGATCTTGATTGTAGTCCTGCATCCAATATGAAGTAGTCATGGTTAGGCCATGCATGGTATATTTGAATGCATAGTATTCCCAAATGAATGCAAGGTAACATTGAGTGGATATGCATTAAAATATTTTATAAATCTTGTAGTTATGCATTGAATGGGTGCATATGAAGGGTGTGAGTAACTGATTACATAAGTATGGGTGCAATGTTGTGATGCATTGCATGAATGCATTGATATAGTTCATGTGATATTAGTAATAACTAATGGCTGAAATGATGAATTGATGACAATTCTAGAACCATTTCAAGAGCTGTTATGAATGCAGAATAGTAAGTGCATGAAGAGGGTAGTCAGGATCAATTGGCTGCCAGAAATGCTCTATGGAAGGGAAAAGTGGTACAAATATACACTTGTGAAGTAAGAAGTATCTAAACCTTTCGTTTAAATTACATAAATGAGGGGATTGTACCCTTTAAATTAAAGTATGAAAATGGTGGCATGAAGTAAACGAGTTTTGGAAATATTGATGTGATTAGAAGCTGGAAGTATTTGAATTTTTTTATAAATTCTGAAAATGCTTCAATGATGATCACAGCAATGAAAAGGTTATATGCATCCAGACTTACCAAGTGTTTGGCTAATTGAAGTTTAGGTTTCGAGTAGATTGTTTGGAGCATGTCAATGAGAGTAAGACCATGACAAATGCCAGAATATACCATGTGAAAGAGCCAAACCTTATGAGAAGAGTCTCATGGATGTGAGAATAGTGTGCATGCATAATGGGTTGTTAAATTTGAATTGTGGATTTTGGATTTGAGAAATTGCTGACAACTACTAATCACTATTGGCTTGCATAGGATTGTGTCAAGAGGATGCATTGTAAGTGGGTATTCATGTTATGCTAGTAAGCATAAAATTATAATGGGCATAGTGGTGCTACTTACAAGAGACCCACAATTGAGGATCACCTCATTGCCAAGCAAATCAATTCTGTAGTAGACAAAGTTGCAAATTCTCATTGAATTTAATTACCAATGTCATTGCTTGGTTATGGAACAATCAGATTTGGATTGTATTATCAAATAATGATTCACTGTTTGGCTACTTGATGAATGTGCTAGGGGTACACATTGTAGGAAGATCATGTGTGATGGCCTATAGGAGACGAACTCCATGGGAATGTTTTCCCTTATCTTGTTAATGGGTTTCGGGTGAAACTCCATTGGAGATTTTTGGAAATGTCTTGTCTACACTACATGTTTGGTAAGCAACATGAGTGAGATGGTATAGGTTATGTTGGTAAGACATGTGTAGATACGAAATGTAAAGAGGAATTGGGATGGAAAACCAAGGGACTGTCAACTCAGAGAAGGGAGCCCCCATTCCTCCTTAATGAAGGAATACTGCATAGGCAAATGGATAAGTGTTATGTGACCCTAGCTAAGAATATGCATGTCAAATTGTTAAATTCAATATGCAGAGCATTTTTTGATTTTATTTCCATTATGGCAGATTGCTTGAGTATGAATAGGGCCTACATGGCACACATATGAAAGGGGTGCACACTTTCTCGATGTCAGATCGTGGAAGGTTTTTCAATAATGATTACACCCTAGGGAGTGGACACACTCCTGGTGTCTCAATACTTGATAGTGAATGATGTGAAATGTGGTTACAGTTTTAGAGCAATAACGCTAACGAATATGCTTATATTGCTTGTGTTGTCAGGATAAATAGATGTAGTCTGGCGTTGTACACTAAATGGACAATGGATTAAACTCATCGTACCTTCTACTAAAGAGCATAGAGAAGTAGACATTCCTGAGGGACTGTCAAATCAGAGAAGGGAGTGGTCTCTGGTGTGATATGGGGTAGTGGAATTAGAGCTCACGACTAGAAATGAAACCTGGAAATGGTCGTTATTGTTGATATAAGTGCATGTGTTATTGTTGATGGCCTGATAAACCCAATGGTGTTGGCTTGGATGATGACTGGTTGTTGATATAAGTGTATTGTTGAGATAAGTACAGGCAATTTGTTGACGGTCTGATAAACCCAACTGAAGGTTGGCTTGACTGTGCCTAATATATATATGAAAGGATGTTGTGAAGCATCCTAGTGTTGGCCTAACATCCAAGTCCATAGGTTATCCCAAGGCTTTCAAAGTGAATTAGGATCCTGTGGACTAGTGAGGAAATGCACAATACAGACAAGTATTGGATTATTTTGCAATTTCTTGCTTATGAATATACATATGTATATGATTTGGTTATGATATTTTAAGCTCTTTTTTAAGAGATAAAGACCAATGAGAATAAACTAACATGTGAATTTATTCAATGTTTGAATATAGGTATCGCTGGAAGCGAGGACTACGCAAGCATCCTAGGGGTGCATGTGGACATGTGACTGTCTTGATGAGCTCAGAATGAGCAGTAATTAAAAAGGTGCTAGTGATATTGTGAAGGTCCTAGCAGCCGAGACAAACCATGTGGGGAGGCTACATGGTTGAGAGGTCTGAAATAGAACGAAGAAACTAAGTCACTCATGACCAAGAGGGATTGAACCAGCATTCACGATGAAGTGAAAGAGGCTGAGAGCATGAAAAGCCACAGTGGTGTGTGGGTTCTAGGTTGGAACAAGAAAAAGAGGGGAAAAAATATTGCTTCTCTCTCTTTCCTTTTGATTTTATATATATACATATATATACTTATGCATTGTGAAAACAAAGGATTGTTGAATGCATGTATCACTGGAAATAGAATTTGTTTATTTGCTTAAAGTATATTATGAATGCTAGAATGGTTAATTCCCTGCCCAAGAATGGAAATGAATGAGCTCATGTGCCTGTTGGGAAGGCATGCAAAATATGAAAGTCTCCTTGATGAGACTTGGAATGTCATGCCAACTGGGCAATTAATTGACTGATATTAATGCCTATATTATGCTTGGTCTAATAGAATTTCAATGATGCAATTCACAGGTGAGAAAGGTGAAATCTAGTGGTGCACATTGATCATGGCAGTAGACCAAAATTTGTTGGACTTGGTTGGAAGTCTCCTTCAAATGATTTCCAGGACCCAAGAGAATCTTGGAGAGATGCTCAAGATACAGAAAAGGCAGAATGAGATGAACCACTAGATTTTGCAAGACTCTATGGGTTTGCAAAAGGAGGTAAAAATCCTTCTGGGGGAAATCCCTAAAGGCAAGGAAAGTGGATCAATGATGGGACATTCGTCCGAGCAACCATTGAGAAATGGTCCAGGAATGAAGACTCAAAGGAAATTGAGTAGGTAAAGATGAAGTAGCTAGCGAAAAGTTGGAAATGCGGAGGACATCATTTACGTTGGGACTTCCCAATGAGGGAACATAAAGAGGGTAGCCGCCACAAAGTTCCTTAACTTGGGGATGAGCTGAAATCTGAGAACTAGCAAGAGAATCTCGTGGAAGCCAAGGGACTTGGTCCTAAAATTTCAAAGTAAATAATTGAACATGGAACAGATCTGCAAAATTTTGAAATTTTGAATGTGCAAATGGTATATGCATTCCTATGTATTGGAACACCAAGGACGATGTTTTTCCAAGGGGGAGGGGATTGTAATACCCCAGTTTTGACCCCATTTGTATTAAAAGATACATGATGTATATTTTGTAATTAATCCTGGTGTGGAGCTAAGGGAAAAATCCCCACCATTGATTTCATTGTGTATGTTTCAGAAATAGGGATCGTTGCTAATGGTATATCGTGCTATCCGACACACTATAGTTTTGGCATCATGTAAATATGCACATTACTTAAAATAAACCCACAACCAGGTACGACAGTGCAACATTAAATGAAAAGGGCATGATTCCTAAGGTTAGGGGGGGGTTCTAACCCGTGGGTTCCATAAGGAGTTTTCCATGTGTCGACCACCCTTGTTACTTTTCTGTTGTCTGGGAGCAGTTGTTGCTGAGTAGTGGTGGGTGTGGTAGGACTGTCAATCCTTTCCCACGTGCCTACTCCACCAGCAGACTTTTCCTCTTCACGTCACTGGGGGGTAGGGAAACAATTACCACTCTCTCCACTCTTCCACTCATGGTTTTTGTCTTGACCATCTCACACATAAAGGGGTCGATGTTTTTCTCCCTTCTCTAGATGATTACTGGTGGTGTGGATCCATTTTCCTCCCACAACGAGTCATTTTGTTCTTCCCTCCATTCAAACAGAGATTCTGGCCCTATTTACATTATCAAATTGTGTGTATGTGTGTTACTTTCGTGGATTTGTGGTATGTGTACCTATTTTTCTCCTTCCCAGGATTGAGAATCAGACTTGTCTCTTGTTTTGGGACTATGTGATTTTTTTTTCACTCCATTGTTGAGTTGGGACTGTGGTTCTTCCCTGAATTGGTGGCTTGCTATGGTTTTCCCTCCATTGTTCATGGTTGTGTTTTCTTTCATGTTTTGAGCTACTATGGGTTGACATTGAGTCATTTTGGCCATGACAGGGCCAAGAATGACCCAGGTTTTGTTTTCCCCCTATTCCAGCTATGAACTGATTGTTTTACCGCAGGTGTGTAGTGGTTGGTCTTTGGACTATTTAGAGTAGGATTAGAGGCTTGGTATGCTTGAGAAAACTGGTGTTTGGAGCCACTCAGACAGAGTTAGACTACTAGCTTTCTTCTCCACAACCCTTGAAGAGTATTGGAAAGGGAAGTCAGGGCCTAAGGGACTGTGAAGCAGAGAAAGGACTGATTCCTGGTGTTGGGTGTGTGGATGCCTTAGAATTCAGGTTAGCTATGGAGTAGGCATCCTTAGCTCTCCATTGAGACCACCATCTTAGCATCTAGCCTTTCCTAGCTCCTTGACGGCCTGATAAAACCCAACTGTGTTGACTTGGTTGTTTTATGTAACCTTGGCTATGTGTAAGCCTGCTTTAACCATTATTCCTTGAAAAATCATGCCCAGCTCAGAGGTGGCAGTGTTACTGAGAGATTGATGAGCACGTTGGCCTATGGTTGTGTGGAACGTTGCAGTGACGTAGCTGGTTGCGGGATGAATTCTTTTAACATAAGTATCCTTAACTATTTTGTCTCTGCAATTATATTTATTGATTAATGAATATGATGAACATGTGGTATTCTTGAATGAATGAATGATTACTTCTGCTATGTATATGAAGGATTATGCATATTAGTATGTTTTATGTTTTAAGGTTTATATTTCAGCATTATATGCTTGTTCATGTTCATGGGGCTATTTTCCTGTACGTTTGGTGATACTAGCATCCTATTCACCGTTTTGAGGGTTGGGGACATTACAAACAATATCGCCGAGTATCAAGTAGTCATAGGTCTTCTGACTGAAGCTGCCTCCCAAGATGTTCACAACTTGGTAGTCTTGATGGACTCACAACTAGTGGTTTGTCATCTAAACCATGTTTATACAATCAGGAATCCCGTGCTTCTCCGTCTCTTCCGGAGGGTACACTTGTTAGAAAGGTTATTTGAAACTATCACCTATAGGCATATCCCTAGGGAACATATTCTGGTTGCTGACTCATTGGCTAATTACATCCTGGACTAGAATATTTCCCATTCATGACATGAAAATCAAACTTCATTCATTGTAAATAAACTATTAAAGACACATAAAACTCATGTAAAATACATTCACCATTTGAGACATATAAACACCAGGTAAAAGTTTGTATATATATATATATATATATGAACATGTTTTACAAAAAATAGGCCACAAGACCTCATCTAAAGCAGGTAGGCTTTCAGGTAAAAATAGCTATACAAAATCCTGAAGCTATCAACTTTCAGTGGATACATCATGCACTCATCGTCTAGTGATGCTTGTGGTAATACATCACTCCCTGGGATACTCTACGTAGCAGTCTGCTAAAGCAACCCGGTACTCGCGCTATAGGCCTCTGATACCTCAGTGGGAGGTTGTCAATGGAAGCATCAGGGATTTCTAGGGTCAACCTCTCCAGGTTTTCCTCTAACTCCCCGGTCACATCGTCACCCTACAGTAGAAAATGGGCTCTAGCTCATATATCCAATGGGGAGGCTCCCCCAGGCCGTACTACTCCAACGTCTGCATGAAAACATCCAAGTCTCATTACTTAACATAAAAAATATAAAACATCAAAAACATAAAAAACACTATTTCCATTTTAGGGTCTTTTTTTTCTTACCGATGTCACCCCACTGTCCACCAGGTGGGAGAGATAGGTCAAGGTCACCACTGAAGTCAGTACCTACATATGTATAATCCTCCATCATGAGGAGCTGATCTCTCAACCATCAAAAGAATGGGTCACCAAACTTTACCTCCCCACTGCCCACTCCAGTACGGGCCATGATACAGACCCACCTCTGCATGCGAGGTTCCTGTGCTCTCAGCTCTATAAAGACCACCTGGGGTCTCATCTGTGGAAACCACTCAAAGAAGAAGAAAGCTAGAAGGGAACCGAAACCAAATTGCTTCATCTCCCCCTGCAACCACTTGGTCAGCTAATCCTTGAAGATCAGAAGTAAGGCTTCCACTAAGTTAAATACTGTAGGCGCCATGACCTCTATGGAATAGAGCATATGTGCTCTAGATGCTTGGTGCACTCCTTGGCTTCCCACCACTCTCTGCATGGTAAACAACACGGTTCATAGAGGTCCATCCATCATTGATTTTATGGGGATTTTCTTCCCCGATGTCCTTGTCCCAGGAATGCAGTGATGGTCTATCAACTCCTGAGTAGTAATGTCCCCTCCACGGGAACCAGTAAGTGAGATGGGAGCACCCCGTCTCGAAAGGCCATTCAGGAAGCAGATTTCCTCTACCTCAACTGTCAAAATGTGAGCACCAACCTCGAAATAATGTTTCTCCAAATTCCACATCCAGAGTATATGCTCTAGTAATCGCTCATGTGATACCATACTGGGTGTGCAGAATAACTTTAAGAGTCCCTAGTCTCTCAATGCAACTATGCAACCTAAATTTAGTTTGGAAAATGAGTCATAATTATCATGCTATCTCTCTTTCCATATGACCATTTTTTATAAACAAGAAGCTGTCAAAAACAATTACAAGACTTGTTAGAAGCATCCTTAATCATCCAAATCAATTAAAATGAGCTAGTTTTTCTTGTGTAACCATTTTTATTTCTCCACGGCCAGCACCGCCTGTGTCCCATTGAGGATAGGTGGTGGCACCACTTGTTTGTTATGTTTTCGGCGTGGTTCTAGCAAGGTACCACTTATCCTGCAAGGGATAAGAGAAGTGCCCTCTCCCATGATTTGAGGGCTTTCCATACAAGCCCAAAACACCATTAAAAATCAAAATTGAAGGCATAAAATGAAAGAGTGGGGTCTAGGCTATTACCTAGAATTGACAGTGCACGAAACCAAAAGTGGATCCCCCCGATATCAGTGACTGAAAATCTGGCCAAGAAAATGCTCCAAAGGCTCTCCACTATGGGTAAATAGTAAAATGTTTTGATTTTTTACTATTTACATGTTTTTTATCCACATTTTTGGGTTTGACATGCTATAGTTTTGTTTTAAAATCATTTATTATTCAAAATATATCAGTCGTAAACCTTTCATGTCAGTTATTGGGGCATTTAACACTTTTTTTTGACTTGTTGCATGATAGAAGAGAAGTAGCAGTAAAGTTTTGGGAGTTCATTTTTTACTTTTTCATACTACCATAAAATGGAAAAATTATTTGAGCATTTATTGTGACACTTTGGTCATGCTCTCGATGTGAAAATTGAACCCAGGTGATAGAACAATTGCTAATCAAACATGCAAATTTACACACAAAGGAGACTAAAATTGGAGCATAACACTAATCTGTATTGAATAAGTGTACAATAGCCAACCTTATGAAGTCATAGGATGATGCAATATATAATTACATGATATATTTTAATGCATAAGTATTCCATTCGAAATAGTCAAAAGCAGGCTTACTAAATCTAGTCAAATCCCCCATAGGTGCATAATGCAGTTTCCAAATCTACCTAGGAGCTCACAAATTGGAAAAGTCATGTAGGAAAGCTAATAGGTGATGGAAGGGAAACTCATACATGATTTTATTAGGAGAAAATAATGGAGGATGATGAGGGAAAAAAACAAGTCAACTGCACCTAGTCTTACTTTCCCTTTTGCCATAAATCTCAGTAAAGCGGCAAACAAAGCAGAAAAAGCAGATATGCTCTAGGGAGGATCTGGAATAAAGTCGATATGCTAAATATGGATTCCAGGAGGTTTCCCAAGTGCTCCATGACTAATTTTTAGCAAGTTTGACTTCTAGGACATGTGGAAGACAACTTGCATAGAGTGGAATATTGGAAACTAGGCAAATAAGACAAAAATGTACTAATTAATGTCTAAGGTAGCTAACTATGGGTTGATTATTCTAACACGCCCCCTTAATCCTGACTTATGAGTAAATATCATAAAACTATAGGGCCTAGCAACAAGGCTTAGTCACCCTTTACATGCTGCATGTCCATTTAACCAAGGAAAGAGGCAAAAACACAGTGGGAAAATCATCCCTTAAACATGGACAGTAAAACAAAATTTGAAAATATTGTCGTCAATCCTGCTTCATCGCATGATCAGAAATCCTCGGCAGTGATTTGATATTGCTGAATGTATTCTCACAAATTTTTTTTGTGAATATGTCTACTACTTGTTCTGAAGATGCACAGAAGAGTAGGTGAATGGTACTATCATGCACAAGTTGTCTGATGTAGTGTATATGAATCTCAATGTGTTTGGTTCTCCATCTATGAAATGGATCATTGCATATTCGAATGGTGCTCTGATTATCACAATATATAATGGTTGAAACTCTGAATCGAAGCCACACTCACCAACTATCCCCTACAGCCATAAACATTGAGTTGTTGCATTTACAACTCCTCTGTACTATGCTTTTGTAGATGAGAGTGCAATGGCACTCTGTTTCTTGCTTAACCAGCTGATTGGTCCTTCAACAAGCATGAACACATATATTGATTTTGACTTTCGATCTGTGTTGTCACTTTCCCAATCACTGTCAGTAAACACAATCAAATCAAGATCAGATTTAGCTTTGTAGAAGATCCCGTGAGTTCTTGTTCCCTGAACAAAGTTAAGGATCCTTTTGGATGCTCTCCAATGGATCTCATGAGGCTAATCCATGTATCTTGAAGCCACACTTACTGCATAAGAAATATCAGGTTGAGTGTGTGTAAGGTACATCAAACACCCAATTAGTTTCCTATACAGTGTATTATTCACCATAGGAGAGGAACTTGCTTCTTCAAGCTTAACTCCTGAAAGGAAGGGAGTCTTGCTTGGCTTGCAATATTTCATGTTGAACTTATTCAGCAAATCCAAAGCATACTTGTACTGATTTACTTTTATTCCATGTTGGGATTGAACAATTTAAAGACCCAAGAATTGGCTCAACAACCCCAAATCAGTCATAGAAAATGCATGGTTCATTGCATCCTTCAAGGAGGCAATATCATTCTTTGAACTTCCTATAATTAGAAGGTCATCCACATACAAGACAATAATCATCAAAGAAACATGAATCAGCTCCAAATAAACATTAGGATCAGACTTGCATTGAACAAAACTCAATGATAGCATAAAGCCATCAATCTTGGCATACCAAGCCCATACAATGATTTCTTTAACCTGCAAACAAAATATGGATTATTAACAAACCATTGAGGCTGCTGCATGTAAATATCTTCAGTAATATCTCCATTCAGGAAGGCACACTTCACATCCATGTGATGTACCTCCCACTACTTCGAAGCTGCAATGGCTAAGGCTAGCCTGATGGAGTCCATCTTTGCCACTGGTGCAAAGGTCTCATTGTAGTCAATACCATGTGCTTGTAAGTATCCCTTGGCTACCAATATTGCCTTATATTTCAAAGGTGAACCATCAGCAGCAAAATTAGTTTTGAAAACCCACTTACATTGAACTAGCTTCCTCCCTGGGAAAAGATCAACCAGTTTCCAAGTGTTGTTCTTCTGGAGTGAGCTTAATTCTTATTTCATGGCTGTTTTCCATCTTGGATCATGTGCTGCGTCTTCATATTTCTGTGGGTCTGATTCAACCATCAGATAGCATTTCTCTGCAAACAAAGGGTCTTTCATACATGGGGCACTGTCAAACTGAGATCTAGTCCTTCTATGATCACTAGGATTTCCAGCTAGTTCCCCAGCTACATGAATAGTCTTTGTTGCCCATTTTGGTCTTGGAGGGCTGTCAGGATCTGTAATTAAATCATCATTATCAGAAATATCAGAATAATCAAACTCATTTGTCTCTTCATTTACATTCAATGGTTCTGGTGGTGAAGAAGACACTCCAACTTCAACTGCTGCTAAAGGCTCTTCTTGGAACTGAACACTCCTTTCAATGAAGGATTTGTTTGTGGTCAAGTTGATCAGCTTGTGCCCTTTTGAATATTTATAGTATACAACAAATAGACACTCTTGGCTTTGGGGCTGCAAAGCCTTCCTCTTTTCTGTTGGAGTTCTAGCCAAAGCCCTTGAACCAAAAATCCTGAAATGGGTCACATCTGGCTTGTACCCACTCTATGCTTCGAAAAGAGTCATACCATAAAGATGTTTATGAGGAAACCTATTCTAGATATAGGATACACATTTTATAGCCTCGGCCCAAAACTTTGGTGACAAGGTCTTAGCCTCCATCATACAGGTTGTCATCTCTTTCAGTGATCTGTTCTTTCTCTCAGCAACACCATTTTGTTGTGGTGTGTAAGGGATTGAATGCTGCATCTAAATACCTACATATTCACAATATTGAATGAACTTAGACTTGACATACTCACCACCATTTTTAGATCTGAGGATCTTGAGTTTCCTCCCAGACTAGTTTTCAACCAAAGCCTTAAAGACTTTGAAAAGGCCAAAAACTTTAGACTTATGCTTCAGGAATTAAACCCAATAGTACCTGGAAAAGTAATCTATGAAGGTTAATGCATATTTGGCCTGACTCATTGACATGTGAGGAAATGGACCAGCAACATCATTGCGGATCAAATCAAGAGGTGCAGAGGTTCTCTCATGACTAGCTCTCTCAAATTTATGCTCTGGGTGTTTTCCTAAGATAAAACCTTGACAGACTCCCTTGGAAAACTTAATATTTGGTAACCCTATGACCATTTCTTTTTCACTTAGCTTAGAAATATAATTATAGTTAAGATGGCCAAATCTTTCATGCCAAATATTGCTTGCCTCATTGGCATGAATCAGAAGAGCAGAGGGGTTTGAGTAGGGTAGAAAATGTGAAAACATGTATACCATCGAAGTGTGATTTGCAACTCCTTTTGCAATGACTTTACCACTAGAGATCTCTATGATCTCAACATCATCAGGGGAGAATATGACCTTCTTTGGAGACCCTGTGTGGGTCATTTGATACACTAACAAGAGGTTAGAGGCAAGACTTGGAACATACAATACATTGCTAAACTTACCATGGTCAAGATCAATCCTTCCTTTTCCCAAACTGTCAGTGAGAGAGTCATCTCCTAGCACTATTGGTCGACCTTTCGACATGTCAAGAGAGGAGAATGCCTCCTTGGTCAAAACCATATGTCTTGAAGCTCCAGAGTTTATGATGAAGCTAGGTGAGTTTGATGTGCCAGCAACCAATGCATGAACTCTCTCTCTGTCTTCTGAATTTGATCCTCCTTCCCTCTTCTTTGAGCTATCAGGAAGGGAGATGATATTTTTCTCCAGGAGTTGGGTGAGCATGTCAATTTTCTTCTTATGTAGGAACTTTTAGGATGATAGTCCTTACTGTAGTATGCACACTTGCTCATTTCTCCTTTGCTCTTCTTCTTTTGGAAGTTCTTCTTGGATCCTTGGGGATCCTCCTAAGACTTGTTCTTGTCTCTCTTCTACTCAGGTGGCTTCTTAGCTTTATTTTTTATTTTTGAATCCACCCTCGAATCTCTGGCAACCAGAGCTTGGTATTTGGAAGGTTTGATGGTGCCCATCATCACCAATTTATCTTGTTCTAGTGTGAGGGATTCCATGAACTCTACAAGCTTAGGCATCTTCCAGGCTTGAGTTCTCAACTTGGTGGCATGGAAGGTTGAAACAAACACTGAATAGTTAGGGCCAAGATTAAATAGTATGGCCAAAACTAGTTTCTCCTCCTTCTTTTCAATTCCATGTTGTTTTAGCTGTAAAACAAGGGCTTTAAACTTGGAAAAGTAGAGTTGCAGGGATTCGAAGCTACTGGGACTCAAAGAGATCAATTCTTTATCGATTTGATGTCCTCTCATCTCATCTATCTTACCAAAAATCTCTACAAGATTCTCCCATACTTCATTAGGTGATGTCAATCCATCAAGATGGAAGAGGAGGTCTCTGGATATGATTAGACACAAGAGACCATAGGCCTCATCCCTCCTGTTGTGCCATTTAATTTTCTTTGCAGTTGCATTGGGATTTTCTTCAGTTGCCATAGTCACCCTGTAGAGATATTTTTCTCTCAACGGTATTTCCATCTATTCTTTCCATTCAAAGAAACTAAATGGAGTCAAGATGATCTTCTGATATTGATCCATAGCTCAGAAATTGTCCCTTCAGTCAGTAGAATAGCTCCCAGTAAAGATGTCAAACCTGCAATAGCAATATGGAAGGAGATAAATCGACCTACAAAGACTCTGAGACCATGTGGAAATTGAACCCAAGTGATAGAACAATTGAACTCACAAAATTGCTAATCAAACATGCAAATTTACACACAAAGGAGACTGAAATTGGAGCATAATGATAATATGTATTGAATAAGTGTACAATAGCCAACCTTATGAAGCCATAGGCTTCTGAAATATATAATTACATGAGATATTTGAATGCATAAGGATTCCATTCGAAATAGTCAAAAGCAGGCTTACTAAATCTAGTCAAATCCCCCATAGGTGCATAAAGCAGTTTCCAAATCTACCTAGGAGCTCACGAATTGGAAAAGTCAAGTAGGAAAGCTAATAGGTGATGGAAGGAAAACTCATACATGCTTTTATTAGGATAAATTAATGGAGGATGATGAGGGCAAAAAACAAGTCAACTGCACCTAGTCTTACTTTCCCTTTTTCCATAAATCTCAGTAAATCAAGAAACAAAACAGAAAAAGTAGATATGGTGTAGCGAGGATCTGGAATAAAGTAGATATGCTAAATATGGATTCTAGGAGGTTTCCCAAGCTCTCCATGACTCATTTTTAGCAAGTTTGACTTCTAGGACATGTGGAAGACAACTTGCATAGAGTGGAATATTGGAAAATAGGCAAATAAGACAAAAATGGATTAATTAATGTCTAGCATAGCTAACTATGGGTTGATTATTCTAACACTTGAAACTTAGCATCAAAGGTTTGAGTCCATTTCTAATTCTTTTTAGGCTTGTAAAATCTCTCATTGTGAAAAGAGACCTAATAGAGTCTTCTTTAAACTCTTTTCGGGCTCCTTAAATACGAAAAGATTGCCAAGCGATCTTGTCTTGTTCACGCTCATTAAAGCATTTGAAGAGTCCTCTCTCTAACGGTAGGTTATCTCTTTTTCGGTTCGGATGGACTATTTACGAAAAAGGAACACTCCAGCCAATCATGATTAGAAGAGTTCTCTAAGGTATTATTTTATACTTTTTTGGGCCTTAGGGACTAAATCATACGAAAAAGGACCCTTTGGAGTCTTCTTCCATGGTTGTTCAAACTCTCTAAACATAAACAATATCGAGTTTTCTTTCATTGGACTCGTTAAATTAAACATTGAGAGACCCTTTTTTGGGAACGAACCCCTCCTCTCTCAGGTTTGTAAAACATATGAGTTTGGACTTGTCTTTGGATGAGCTATACCGAGCGTTTTTTACCCTCTTTGAAATAGTAACAATGAAAAGAGGAACTTATCAACCATGATTGGGAAAATAGGAAGGGAATCATTTTTCAAATAAATGGCAGTAGTTTGTCATTACCTTTGAACATGGCACTTTTCTGCATATCATTTCAGACAATTGGGTATTCAGCTGATCTCCGTGACAATCTGCTTTCATGAGTCATGCCACTCCTTTGAGTCTATCAAAAGAATGCATTGTCCACTGCACCACTGTGTGTTTGTCTGGTTTAGTCATGCTGCCAAGTTTTTTGTCCTGCCACCCAATGTTCAAGGGGAAGTTGAAGAAGTTTACCTCTGTAGTCAAAACAGTCTTTGTGTTAGTACTTTTGAGTCAGCATTATGGTTACTCCATTCACATCATTCCAGAACTATGTTTCGAGTTTCGTGTCATCGATGTGGGACTCGTCATGGCCCTCCTTTGACGAGACTATTGCCGTCAACGTCAGCTCATCATCTGGGAAATAGTCTTAGAAACAAAACTTAGTACCTTGAGATCTGTATTCCTTAATGACAAATTATATCGCTCTCAACATAGGTTCACATCATTGACCTATGATCGATGGAATATACTGGGTGTTCAACATCAAGAAATCTATTCACGCTCAGTTGATTGTACTAAGGTACCTTGGGAATCATTGACATCAATGGTGATCTCCCTCGCACTTGTTAACGATTCACATCATTTACTGGTAATCAAGTGGTTTCTACCATGTTCGACTTTAGATCATTGTAATCACATGGATAGAATCGTACTTTGTGGAAGATGAGATGAAGACCCTGGGTATTTGTTTACCGCTCATTAATCTCCCCAGGTTGCGATGGAGTTTTTTATATCTAGCATGGATCCAAATTTGTATGGTCATGGCTATGCTCAAATTTGCGTCTATATGACATAGATTTACATTGTATTTTCGGTGCCATGTCCAAGTTTGAGTCCTCTATCACATGGATCTACACTGTATTCTAGTAGCCATGCTTATTTATTCCTCTCATGGATCTTCCTTGTATTGGTCCAGAGCCATGAGTTGGTTACATTTTTCTATGAGTCAAAAATATTGATGTACTATAGATTCCTACTGGAAGACATTCTTCGTCTGAGCTGGCATTTTCACCTAGAAGTGACAACTTGTTCTCTCAAAGCTCTCTCTTATCGTATCCCTCTAAGTCTCATGCTTTTGGGGGGGATTTTTTTATACCCAGATCCTGTCACCATCATGTGATAAGTCCGTTAACTTCCATGTTTACCCTTAATCCCAACACTTAGAGTGGAAACTTGCTATGTTTGTCAATTCTACTTGAGAAAACCTAGCACCATGCTTACCTTTTGGCTGATGAGCGGTACCTTGCTCAGCACCGCCTGTATCATGTTTTCAAGAAGTGGTGCCACCACCTATGGTCTTTGGTCTAAAAGCAGTTCTCATCTAAATCGCTCTGTCATAAATTAAGAAAAGTGATACCCTAGGTAAAATGGGAAAAAGAGAAGTTTCTCGAGGATTCTAGATCACGAGACTCATGTCCTCCCTTATCCCTATCATTATGGGTTAGTTTGATCTTGATATTCCCCATGGTAGGATATTGGAGCCACCTCACCTACAATTCTCTCAACTATTCCTATCCATTGAGCCTTATAAATATAAGCTCATGTCCATAGTTGAGCGGGAGACCTATAGAGGTATTTTTATGCTGTTGGATTGACCACTTAGTCCAAGTCATTGGAGAGCATAGAGAGAAAATTTGGAGCTTATGGGGATGAAGTATTTGTCTTATCGAGGGGCTTGTTGAAACTAAGGAAATGGTTGTAAGCTTCTCCATACATTCTTAATGCAAAGATGATTCCCATCCCACATTACTATTGTTTTGATTTCACATGTACATGTTGTTAGATTCCTTAGTCACTAACATGGATAAGTAGATGATTTTATGGTAGCTTTGATGGGTTTGCATGTTTGATCTGTTTTTAGGTACATAGGTTCACAATCGAATCAGTATTCCAGGCGTATATGACATTCATGGAAGGTTTTCATCCTTTGTCATTCACTCATTTGTTTTGGATCGGAACCATTCAAACCAGAGGAACAGCTTCTGTCCACAGAAGGTGCAATATTCCTGATAACAGAGGGTTGTTGGGTTTTTGGGAATCAAATGGTTGGGGAAATGAGTCTATGATTTTCATATACTATATATCACCTTTAGAATCAGAATAGGAAGTATCTTAATGATGTGGGAAAGATATTTCAGAAGACACATCATAAACTAAAAGAAAATGACTAGTTTATGGAGGAAACTTCGGTGAATTGGTTGGGGTTTCTTCCAAGGAAGGGATGGAGGTTTGAGATTTTGATATATCAGAATGTAAATTATAAATAGAGACATATGAAACAGATATATGATAAATGGTTTTTTACCATGCACATAAAGCATGTGCATTCTTACCATCTTCTTTTTTTCTCTCCCATCTTCTTGCAAAATCTAGAACACCAATATTGTTCTCCTCAAGGATCTTGGTCATGATGTCCATATTATTTATGAATCAAGATATTTCATGATGTGAACCTTTGCAATAACCACATGTGGGTCTCTCTTTCTTGTTCTTCATCCTCTTGGATTTTGAATCATCATCAGTTGAACTAGAGCTTTCTGTATTTGATTGCTTCTTCTCCTTCTGATTTTGTTACTTCAAATCCTTAACTTTCTTCTTTCCTTTGGCTTTAATTGACACACCAAAAGAAATGGATTTATCCTTAGGGGATATGATGGTACCCATTTGCACTAATGTGTCTTTCTCTTGATTCAAAGAGTCCATGAAGTCTGCTAGTGTGGGAATCCTCCAATTTCTAGATGTGAGCTTGTTGAGTGGAATGTTGAAACAAACCCAGAATACTCAGGACCTAGCTTAGAAAGGGAATACAATATAAGCTGATCATATTTATTCTCTGTGCCACATTTTTTTAGCTGAAGCACCAGTGCTTTGAACTTGGTGAAGAAGTCTTGGATTGTCTCATAGTGAGCGAGACTTAGTGAGATTAGGTTATTTTCTAGCTAATGGCCTCTCATCTCATCAGTATTCCAAAATATTGAGTCAATATTGATACAAAATTCATTGGGTGTGCCAAGACTGTCTACATGGAAGAGAATATCTCTATAAGTGTTTAGATAAAGCATACCAAATGCCTCATCAAGTCTATTGAAGTACTTAGCTTTCTCCATAGCAAAGTTCGACTTGATCTCAATCCCCATGGAAACTCTATACAGAACTTTCAACCTCAGCTAGATCACCATTTCAGTATTCCATTCAAAATAGTTGAATGGGGTCAGCAATGAATGAGTCTGCTCCATTCTTCTTGTGCACCGTGTGACAGAAACACTATTGTACATGTAATGCAAACACTCAAATTTTCTGGAAAATGACCTAAAAAAAAAACAAAGCACTCTTAGTTCTGATTTGCAGCTCCCAAAATCTCTGATATCATGTGATAGTTGATTCACTATGAGATCTAGGAGCTAGAGAAATATTCACAATCTAAGTTATTCACAAAATATGGAAGAGAACAACAAAAGAGAACAAAATAACACACATAGATGGTGCCAATAACTGATCTTTTTATTAGTGTACAACTTGTATATCTATATGGTACATACTTATAATATAGTGGGAAAATTTGTGAGCCCTTGGAGGCCATCTAAATGCATACAAGTGTTAGGCTAGGATTTGACCCCTAAACCCTCTTAGGCTGACCAATAGGTTCCCAAACCTTCCCAAACAATCACGAATGCAAGTGTGAACATGTATGGAGGCATGCTGGATCATAAATTAAGGAATTATAGGAATGGTTGAACACATGTGTGACTGGGAGAGTCTCTAGGATCCAATAAATGCCCAAGAAGACCACAAAACAACCACATTCACACACTAGCGCCCCTAGTCAAACATATTCCCTAAATTAAGGGATAAGGAGTGGTCTATAATCAATGAGGGATCCTAGGTGTTATAGCTCAAAATGACACATCTATGCCTGTGACCACTTTCCCATGATTCCGTCGCATGTCGACACTTCATGAAAGTCACTGAAAAAATACCTAACTTGGAGGACCCATATCTTGAGTTCTATAACTCTGTTTGACCTCATCTTTGCACCATTGGAAATATATTTCTGTTAGCTAAAACATTTCAGAAGACACCAAAGTCTTATAATTCCCAAAAATACCATCGTACGTACGCAAGTTTCTATATATAATAGTCTAGTACGCCTTAAATATGTTACTTTCTGCATTGCAACCTGTGTATACCTCCTCGTGTATGCAACTGTTGTTTCTGCAACCCACGTATGCCTCCATAAAATGTCAAAAAAATATGTATTTTGAAATTCAGGTAGTTTGAGTAGTTATGCAACAGACTCCTTCAGTTGTAACTACTTTGTCTTCGACCCTAACTCTTCATTAAGAATATAAATAGAGGTAGGGAGTTCCATGAGAGGAGGCTTGAATCTTTGCATCATTATGCTGGAGGAATTGGGAATCTCTTTACCCACACCTTTTCCCTGGCGATCATCTCCTTGTGTTGCAGAGCTTGGAGGCTGAGTTCCTTGGAAAACAGAAGCAACAGAACCAGATCAAGGTTTCATGAGGTGTCGAACTTGAAGAGAAGGTATATTTGTACTTGTTTTCATGATTAATAAAGATGTGATGTAATTCTTCTTCCCAAATCACTGTTCAATGTGTGATTGAATATTTGTTTATGATCATATTTTGATGTTAATCAGATTATTATTTCATGTTTATTTGATTATCATTTCTTTATATGTGGTCATATTGGTTTGAGGAAGGTATAATTCATTTTGTAGGTCTCTTGGAGCAAGAAGAGGATTGAAGGGCTGCTTGGATCAACCTTCATTTGTCAAGTTATGAACCATTCTAATCTCTGAAACTTGCTTATATATTCTTGTTGAACATTATACATCCACCTTTCAACCCCAGTACGTTGATGGCCTCTTAAACCCTATCCATAGGAAACTTTCCTTTACAACACTAGGTTGATAGAATGATCAAACTAGAGTGCCAAAACTATCAGGATGATCAAATTGGAGTGCCTCAACTGTGAGTTAATGAGCCAGAAATAATCTAATAGACCAATATTGATTAGTATAACCTAACTAGGATCATATAACATAAGTAAAAGACAAATGAAAATGCCTCCTAGCTGTAAGACCATGGTACTAAGGTAGATTAATTGTCTAACAAAAGTTCTTATGTTCAATAGTTTGAATGAGGGGAAAACCTCCATCAAGGCATATATTACCCACAAAAAAATCAAATGTCTTCCACAAGGCCACAACCCAACTATACAAATTGAATAGATTCAAAGACTATCTGAAATGTTCTTCCATTTATAAGTGTAAACAAAAAGAAATTTGAACCAGTCACTTATATTATCAAATGCAAAACATGTAAGCTTTAAAAAACTGTTGTAATTACCAGCGCAAACTACATATCCATAGCTAAATAATGACAATAATAGCCTGAGACAAGTCCCCATATGACCACATGTAGAAATTACTTCAGTGTTTGAGCCCTCAAAACCCATAGATATTTTAATTTGTATATCCCCTCCATCTCTTTCCCCATCCTCAATGTCACTAGCTACACATTGACTTCCATGAATCATTCTTGAACCCCCACTAGCTTGGTTTGTATAATTCACTCCTATGCCACCACCTGTTTGTGGTTCCCTAAGTATCATGCCACCAAGAACTTTATGTGAAATGTTTGATTCTGAAATGTTTAAAGTGACTTTTGGAAGTGGAAGACAACCCGCCCCCTAAAATTCAATTTTTTTGTAGTGTTGCCTCCTTTAATCAAGGGTCTATTCTTTGTTGAATTAGATACACTTCACAAGAGGAATCTTTATTTGGTTATTTTCTCCTTCATTCATACCAATTCCTTAGATATCTTGAATCAGAAACAATGTTGGGGTTCTTATCCTTTTCTTAGAATTACAAATGATGTAATCTTGGTGTTAATATTGCCCCTTTCCCTAATTCTTAAAGGGTTATAGCTCAATGGAAGAGCATCTTATTTACAACTAGGAGGTTGAAGGTTCAATTCCCCTATGCCCTCATGATATTGCAATATTGATATTTTTAATAAAATATATTTTATTATGATTTATTATGGCTATAGGGGGGTTTCAAACCATTTTTGTAAGTTGCTACAAGGAGGGTTCTAAACTGACTTCATATGTCGCTACGAGGGGGGTTCAAAACTTCCCTTGTATGTTACAATGATGGAGGTTCAAAAACCCCCTTGTAAATTTATATGAGGGGGGTTCATAACTTCCCCCAAAGGTTTGTAAAGTGTTTTAGGGGGTTTTCAAACTACCTCCGTAATTACCTATGAGGGTGATTTATAACCACCCCCAAAGTTTTGTAATAAATACTTTTTTTGGGGGGGGGGGGTTGAAAATCCCCCAAAAGTCACTTTTAGCATCGGTTTTGATCTCTTCCATAACTATCATTAAAATTCCAAATTTTAGCACCCATGCTATTAGGCGGGGGTGGGGGTTGTTAAGACTTCCAACGAAGGTTTGTAACATGGAATTTCAGGAGGTGTTTAGAACTGCTCTTGTAGGAACTTATGGAGGGGTTCGAAACCACCCCCATAGGTACCTATGAGGGGGGTTCTAAGTCGCCCTTGTAGGTACCTACGAGGGGGGTTTTTAACCACCCTTAAAGGTTTGTAATAAGGATTTTTTTTTTGGGGGCGGGGTGATGGAACCACCTCCATAGGTGTCTACGAGGGGGGTTTAGAACCACCCTTAAAATTCACTTTTTTTTGGGTGGGGGGCAAGGGGGTTTAGAACTGCCCCTTAAAGTAAGAACTAAGGGATATAAATTGTACCTCAACCAGATGTTTGAAGCTGATTGTCATTGACATCATGATCTAAATATTGTCCCTACAATTTTCCCTCATCAATACATATTTATCCAAGCATAAAATATATGAAATGTTAGTATTCAATCTAGCATAATCCATTTAAACATGTATAAATAAATTATACCCATGGATGCAAATATCAACAATTGCACGTGAAATTTGGTCAAGAAATGGATATTTCTATTAATGTAAAAATAGAGGTACAATGTGATAACCTCTATAGGCACCTCAATAAACTGAGTCCCTCCACTTTGGCATCCACCACTTTAATCCTCCATAGAAAGGCAAGTTCACAAATGAAATGGCAAGCTTTGGATATGAACAAAGATGGTTCTATCAACAAGGATAAAGGGATGTAGACTCAAGTATATGACAATGGGGAAAAATATTTCTATAGTCTCCTTACTCTCAAAGTTTCTCTTTCTTCAATGCTTCACAATGGCACAATATATATCCCTAAAATGTGAAATAGACGGTTGGATAGGAGCATTTCTAGGCATATGGAAGGACAACAATCAAGGTATTTGTTACTTGATGAGTAAAACTCTAATTTTTTTTTCGAGACCAAAGCCATATATACATGGGTTGTAATGGTGCAAGATGCATATACATGGATTGCATAACTAATGACCTGCGTGTATCTTTAAAAATGTTTTTTTAAGTGTTAAACTAAATCATAAGGGCTATATTGAGTAAGGGGGAGCATAGTGAGTCTACATAGGGAAAAGGGAAGGCCATCAAGGCATGATTCATAGTAAGGTGTGGAATCATGTTATAATAAGGAGAACTAGAATGATGTTGTGCATGACAACAAGCATGATGATCCTCAAGCAGTGGCCAACACAACTAGAGTGAATATGGAGTGCCATGGCAAAGACATAGATGAGATCAAGCCACCTGTCTCCATTTTTTGCACATGCACTTCGACACCCATCAAGTAGTGTTTCTCTTACACTTTGTTTTTTTTTGTTTTAAATTATGAGTCTAGACATTTGAATGATTTTTTTATGAATAGTCTAGTTAATGTTAATCTCCTTGTTGTTTATAATGGTAATATAATTTCTCACATGTTTCAAATTGTAATTTTTGAAAATTAGTTGTTTTCTCCATTGGAGAGGCTTAATATTTTGGGTTGCTTTATCTCCTTGGAAGCCTAGGAAATTTGTACTTCTATATATTTTTCTTGGTGATATAATGTGAATTTACTAACTTACAAGAAAAAAATATATTGCACACTAATAATTGACATGGTACTGACAGGGTAAAGTTAACTAAATTCTAAAATATATTTATGGTCTTAATTTTTTAAAGATTGATAAAATACTATATTTATTGAAATATATTTAAATGTTAAAATTCCGTGTTATAGTTTTAATGTTATGCTAACAATTCAAGAGTATTCATTGAAATTTAATTGTGATTATAATAATGGAATGCTAATGTTGTAGTGTAACCTTTAATAGTTCAACCCCTCACTAATTTTTATTATAAGATTGGAATTGGAATAATAACATCCAATGATAATTCATATTATTTGTAACTTTACCATGAGAAGACAATGGTCACATTATGCATATGTTTTTTAATATAAAAAGGACATTTTTTTAGTGAAGTACAAAGTAAATAATGACACACAAAAACAATCAAATCATTTTAATTAAATTTCTTATTATTGTTCCACACAATCTTTTGAATGAGCATTAAATTCACATTTAAGAAACCTTAAAAATTACATACATTTCATGAACCCATAATAAATTATGATTTAAAATTTATCTAAATTGTAGTACCACTAGATGTTTTAGTTATATATTTTATGCATTATCCTTTATATTTGTACCAATATTTATATATTGATTATATCATTTAGGTAGTACTCAAACACATTAACATAGACATCTACTTTATACAATCATTCAGTAGGTATCTCAAAATATATGCGTAAATCAATACACATATTTCTTTTCTAAATTTCTATTAGTTGTTATAAGTTAAATAAGGCATCATTAATTTGCACTTATAATCATACTATTTTTTTAAATAAAATTATTTAGTATATAAATTTCATTAAACTATTTTAATTTTTTTTTGGTCAAAATAAACTATTAACATAGTAAAATTATAGATTAACGAGTTAGCCAAAAAAATAAATTAAGTAAAATATGCATTTCTAAAACAAGTAGTTAGATAGTTAAATTTATGTATAATGAAATCAAAGAATTACTTTAGAAAAATGACATTAAATGGTCTTAACTAGAGTGAAACATTATATTGCATCTCTAATTTAGATCACTAACACACAATACATTTTATAAATCAAAGAACATCATCATAACATGAAAATACATAAATATACATGAATACTATCACCATTATATACATCAACATAAACATCAACGTGATATGAAACAAGAATAATATATATGAACAATAATACCAAGTCATAATATATGTCAAATATACATCTCAAGTCAAATATAAAATTCAAATATATACATGTTCTCAATAATTGATATGAGCTAGCGAGTCCACCATTAGAGCTAGAGACATCAATACCTCCATGAACACAGCTAGAGGCATCATTACCTTCTGTAGATAAAAATGGAAAATGAAGCAAATATTAAATCTTCCCAAGTGGATCTATATGACCAGACACAACTATCGTATCTATAACATTGTCTAATTGTGTGGGGGATGGTGATGGGTTGACAGGGTGAGAAGAAGATGTGTTTATTCTACACAACAAGTTTTAGGGGAAGGATTAGGGGAGGGTGTTTGATCGACCTATGGAAGAGGATATAGTGGCGCATCAAATCAATGATTAGAGCAGAAAGCCTATGAACTTTGTACTTCTAACATGGTATGGAGTAGCTTTCTATGACCTAGTACCTTCTACAGCTTTCAATCAATAACAATGATCATTCAGGCATTTTCATTTTGTTATAGATTTGTTTTCTATCTCGAAGACATTAGGATTCTCTTCAGATCTAGGCATATTTCTGGAATTTTTTTACCCTAACCCTAACTTGTTGTGTAAAATTTTTGCATAATTTTTTCAAGGGTTTCTTGATGTTCTTATGTAGATCTACATGAATTTCGCATTTCTTGTCCAAGAGATAAGTGCTAGAGTGAGTGTGTGAGATAGTGAACCTAGGCCTACATCTATTTATATGACTATGTGTAGGAAATGAACCTAAGCGTCGGATATGCGACGACGCTTTCCATGTTAAAAAGTTGACCAATTAAAAGGAACCTAAGTGTCGGGTTCCAATTCAATACCTGGAAAAAAAATTCAATACCGTCGCTTAACCGACGGCTATGTTGTCGAAGCGACGGCCTGTAAGCGACGGTTTTCTTTGGTTAAGCGATGGTTCAGCGATGTTTTTCTTTGGTTAAGCAACGGTTTTCTTTGGTTAAGTGATGGTTTTCTTTGTTTAAGGGACAGTTAAGCGATGGTTTTCTTTGGTTAAGCGACGGTTTTCTTTGGTCACGGGGGCTCATTGGTCAAACTGTTGCAAATAGTCTTTGGGTAAGTATTGAGGAAAAAGAGAACCCAGTTCAGGTATGGAAATTTCTTTCCTCTTTATTTGATAAATCTGATGATGTTTCTGCATATTATCTTGAAAACAAGATCTTTGACCTTGAACCTGATAACTTTGAAAGAGCTGAGTTATATCTTGCTGAAGTGAAAATTTTAAATGAGAAATTAAATAGTTGTGGTAAAGATTACAACAAAACTAACACTGCTCTTATTATTCTTGTAGAATGTAAAATTCCCTCTTCTTTTCATATGTTCATCCACATAGGAATAGAGCTCTAGAATTGTCTCAAAGTAATACGAAGCAAAATTTTGATGATTTTTGTAAAGGATTGATCAATGAGTAAGAAAGGTTAATTGTTTCAGGACAACTCACACCTACTAAAGCTCTAACTGCACTTAATAAGAATCAGAAGAAAAGTTTTAATAATGCTAAAGGTTGTAATCCTTGTAATACTAATTCTGGACATGATTCTCATGCTTCTAATGAAAATAGTAAATAGAAGAAAGTGTATGATCCTTGCAAACATTGTGGTAAAACTAACCATCCTGAAAAGAATTGTTTTAAAGAAAAACATTTAATGGCTAAAGCTAAAAAAAAACTTCTCATGTCTCTCAAGTAGCTTTATGTGCATCTGTTGTTTTTTTCCGAACAATTCTTCTTCTAACATGGAATGGATAATGGATTTTGATGCATCTAAACATATGACTAGTGATGCTTCTTTATTTACTTCTTATGATTGTAGAGGTTATCTTGTTTCTACTTGTCTCTAACGTTTCTATATGGAAGCATTGACATTTTCAGGGCATTAATCTCTTGCATATTAACATCATACTAATAAGAAATGCACATATGCTTCATATTAGTGGCTTGATGACTAAATTTTCATATACTTAAGTGAAATCTTTGGCTCACTATTTATATGTTGTGGCTGACACTTAATGTGTAAAAGTAACTTCATTTTCCTTAATGAACAAGTTAATCTTTTATTTGATCATATTATGTTGTCATTCCTTTATATGATGTTTTCTAAACTTTGATATATAATCATTTTCATTTATGTATGAGCAATTTTGTTTTATGATATTTATATGCTTTAATCTTGAAAGTTCTTGTGCAAATAAGTTCTCTGTTTAGGCTTTCACCTTATTCCAGGAATAATGAAGCACCATCTTCTACTGTTAAAGTCATGATGTTCATCTATATGATATCATTTTCTATGAATAGACCATTAGGGTCTTATTTCTTTGATGTTTGAGGTCTTCTACCGATATTTATATTGCACCTTGATTGGAAAATTGTTTGCTATCTGCATGTGTATTAGCCATCTAGTTTTTTTTTGTACATTGTTGTGGTGTTCTTAGACACATGTTCTATTGTATTGGTCATTAGAAGGTATTTGTACACTAGTGTGGATGTTATATCAGAGTTCTTCAGTTATCATGTATGGTTGTGATGATTCTTGTGGTGATCTAGGCATCTTGCGATTGGATTCTGTCACATGTTCTTGGAATTTGATTGTTGGGTCTTTCATCGTACAACCTGCTTTGTGTGCACTTTCATGATTAAGTGATAAGTGGGTTGTTCATCATCAAATTTCATCAGCCAAAGTGTTCTTCTTATTTGCATCTTTGGTTCTTCTTGAAGTTGTCATCAAGGGGGAGCAGTAATGACTCATTCCTTCTTTAGTGTTAGTATGGGACCTTCTCCTATCTATTATTAAGGGGGAGTGTTGGAATATATTATATTCCTTGGAAGCTAATAATGTCTTTGTATTATGTTGAAAGTTGTCTACAATCTTATGTAAAAGAGTAATACATTTAACCCATAGTTATATGGTTTTGTATTTACTTGTGTAGAGTATTTTTCCATGGTATTGTATTAAGAGATGTTATTTTAGAGAATTATATTATCCCACATGCGATATGTGAGACTAATTCCTCCTCATATCTTAGTATATAGTAGGGTCAAGTGAGTCTCTACATATCATGTATTCTTGATGTAGTAGTGTTACTATTGTGACACTCTTGTATATCATCTATATTCTTTGGGGTATTTGTGCTTTCCTCTCTTGTAATATTGGAGAAGACATTCTGGAGATAATAGAAGACTACCTTCCCGTGGATGTAACCCATTAGGGTGAACCACATATGTCAGTGTTCTATTGTCCTTTTCTTTTTCCCATTCTTATCTTTTATGATATGTTATTGGTTACTTAGATAGGTTCACTAGTTTAGCTTGAATCTACTATTCTAACAAGAAGGAGAGGGTGGTCAATAAACTTATGGAGTAGGAGATGTTGATGTGTCATCTTTGTGAGGAGGAGAGGGTGGTCATTCAACTTATGGAGGAGGAAATGGTGGTTGATCAACCTATGGAGTAGGAGATGTTGGTTGGTCAACTCAGTGAGGAGGAGAGGGTGGTAAATCAACATATGGAAGAGGATATGGTGTTCTATAATCTCATCTAGATGAAGGAGGAGGAGGAGGTAGTGGTCGATGTTCTCTGTGAGGAGGAAGAGGACCACCACCCTCGTTAGATGAATGAGAAGATCTCTAAGAAATCGTCCACCTATATTTTAGGGTAACCACATCGATATTATAATTCACCAATGATATCATATCAGGTGGGAGGGTCCTCCATATCTCGATGAGGTATGGGTCTACTAGGATATGATTAATCCATAGAGGGTACACTCCATGTCAATCCAAAAATATATAGAACTAATCCACCTGCTCCTCACCAAATCTACTATATGGCCTGCATCATAAGATGGGTTTTTGTAATTGAGGAACCTCGTCAGCCTCAGCCATGTGCATGTCATATTGGGGAGACAACTTTAGAACATAAGTTCCAATATTTGAAAAATAATGCAAAACAATAATTAGACAATTTAATTAAACAATTTAAAGAAAATGTTATAGTAAATTACATATGCATTAAATAAGACAATAAAATGAAACTAGATTAATCAAAACATAATGCTAATATTACCTCTCTCATATGGTGTCTTATCCTAAGTAAATAGGATGTTGGGACACTATTGTCAATCCACCATTGCATATGGGCATGCCATAGGATCCATGGTGTGATCATCTTCACTGGTAAGCAAATACAGTGTCTCTAGAGTGATCCTACCTAGGAACTCTTCTTAGCCCCTCTTGGGAAACACATGCCTCAATATGTGTGCACACACTTTGTTCATTGGAAGAGGATGACGACAAACGAATGAAAATTGAGTGATCGAAAATATCTCAAAAAATAAGTAAAAAACTCTAAGACAAATGGGAATCCTATCCTCCCATCAAGCATAGCGCACCAATGATCTAGAGCAAACAAAATTGTCATGAAATAATGGTATAACACCTAATCCATGAATCAACATAATACAATATTATGAAACTAATGTGTTTCCCATCATATGTGTAGTGGGACACTGTCATGACCAAAAACGAGAGGCGCATAACCGCCTTTGCACCAAATGAAGTTACTTGAAACTCTCCACTAGCTACCTAGAATTCACGAAGGGTGGTGGCATCCTCATTGACATATATCTAAATGTATTCCACCTGATTCCTTCTAAAATTACAAGAAAAACATTGGGGAGATGGGGAGAATCCTCCTCTCTCTTGGATAGCCAGTAATGAAGTATATGTAATCCTTTGAGTGCTAGAACCATATATCGAGACCCACATTTGCATTTCGATGATGATCCCAACAATGAACCAACAACCTCAATAATTATGAGTGCCACCTCAGGTATGTATCCTACTCATAAAACTTGAGCAGGCTAGTAATCCCTATGTAGACTCGAGTCTTTCTTGGAATAGCACAAGGGAGAAAATACCTCTCTCTCTCTCGGGCCTTTGCACTCTCGTACAGCATTTTAAAAGACAAGTTGTTGGTGTTGGTGTTATTATTGGTCTCTTCAATCCTATATCTGGTTCACACATAAATTTCATTAGAAATATAGTCACACACACACATAACATAAAAAAAGGATTAAAGTAAATTTATGTTTATCATTACTAGAAAATGATTTTTTTCTCATAATAAATTAAAAATATACATGGTGCACCCTAAAAACAGTAACACATTGTACATAGTTCTTTTAAAACATAATCGCACCACTAATGGTGCTTTTGAACTCTAATCACAGTGCCAACAGTGTAACACCCCAGTTTTGACCCCTTTTGCATTTAAATAAAATGAGGTAAATAATCATGGTGTGGAGCTAGGAAAAAGACCCACCATTGATTTAGTGTTTATTTTTCAGCAATTATGGTTGAGCTGATGGTATTTTATGCTAGATAAACATTAAAAATCTAGACATCATGTTAAATTTGCAATTTTAATTAAAAACCCACATCTGGCTATGTCAACGCACCTAAATGAGATGGGAACATGATTTTTCCTAAGGATGAGGGAGTGGGGGATTGGAAGGGTGGCAAGAAATTCGAATTGGGTAGAGCCTCACTTTGATAAAAACGTTTTCTGAATTTCTTGGGCAAGAAAACACCAAAAACGACCACTTTTTCCTCATGCAGCAATGTTTCACCTTCCCTCACGATTTGGATTGAACAAAACATTTTTGGAAACCCAATTGGGCATTCACTTAGCAACCAGCAAGCCAAAACGATTATGTGTTTGAACCTTTCATGAATTTCTCCTGTCCGGCAAGCTTGGTCCTTCACGTTTTGGGTTTTCTCTGTGTGGATTGTTTCTCTTGACATTTCTCCTATTTGATAGTCATTTTACTAAACATTATTTCCCACAATTCGATTTCGTGTCTTTGATTTGAAATACTGACAAACGTTTTTGTTTTGGTAATTTACAGCAATCGGTCTAGCACCAGCAATGTTCATAAATTTGTAAGTTTATGTGTGTGTATGTAATCCCTAGAGTTTGCTACATTTTTGTAAGTCCCAAGACTAAGATCACTGAGTGTGCATCCATGTTTTGCATTTGAATTGATTGAAGGAATGGAAAAGGATTCTAGAATTTCTTGATAAACCTATTGTGTGAAAGAATCTCACAGACCAATCTAGAAGGCTATTTTTCGTCTTTGCATGCCCTGAATAGCACTGGAAGGGAAGGCATGGCCCGAGGGACTGTGTAGTAGAGAAGGGAATGCTTCCTTGTGTTGGGTGTGTAATTGTTTAGAAATTAGGATAGATTCAGTGTGGGTTTTCATAGCTCTTGGGTTCAGCTCACTAGCTTAGCAGTCAGTCTTTCCACCTCCTTGGTAGCCTGAGAAACCCAACTGGAAGGATGGCTTGGATGGTAGCCTGATAAACCCATATGTTGTCTTGGTTGTGTCTCATGTGAATTTGGATAAGTGTAAACCACTGCCTGTGTAATTATGATAAGCCCAACTATGGTGGCTTGAATGAATTTTATTGTATCCTTGGCTATGGGGAAAGTCTTCTAGTGTCCCTTATTCCTTTGAGAAAATCATGCCTAGCTCAGGGGTGGAAGTGTTGATGAGAGATTAAAGAGCACAATGGACTATGGTTGGGTGGAACATTGCAGGGACATAGCTAGTTGCAGGACAAGATTCTCCAAAGATAAGTATTCTTGTTTATTTAAGTTCTACAAATGTATTTGCTTATGGATTATTATGAAATTATCATGAACATGTCGAATTCCTAAATGTGTTGAATGAATGAATTATGCTTCCATTTTATATTGCATTATGCATCTGTTTATACTTATGTACGTTTTATTTCAATGCATTTTTATATATGTATTATGTTCATGGGGGCTTAGATTTCCTGGTTTGATAGAGGTTAGTCGTGTCCTCTCCACCGAGTAAGGGTTAGGGATGTGACAAATAGTGATTTTGAAACCTAGTTGCAATGCTCTTAGTCATTTAAAATAACTACACTACATCAGAGACAGTGTAGGTATAAATAATATTTTATGTTAGTGCAATGATTCCATAAACAAGCACACCGTAAGTGGTGCACTAAAATAAAACTAATGCAACGAAATATTTACAAAATTAACAAAATAAAAACATTTTATTTTTATTTATATATTTTCAATGCATTGTATATATCTATACACATCATTGGTGGTGCATCATTTATATAAAGTGTCGATTTATTGGAAAAGTAAATTTAGTTTTTTCATTTTTTTTACGATGGAATATATATATATATAGACGCACCGCTAGCAATGCGTCCATATATACTCAAAGCACTGGTGTTGTTGAAGAACTAAACATTTTTTTTGTATTTGGATGTGTACAATGTGCTTTATAAAACTATATGCACCATGTGCGGTACATTGTTATATCTACAACACTGATGTGTTAAAAAAAAAACAATTGTGTTTTTTCTATTTATACGTTGTGCTTTATATATGTTGACGCACCAAATGCAGTGTGTCCATATATATACATAGCACCATTATGTTTCAAAAAAATAAAAACATATTTTTTTAAATGTATACCTTTCTGATGCTCTATATATAACTATACACATTGATGTGGCGTGTCGTTATATCTATAACACTCAAGTCTTTGAAAATTAAACCTATTTTTTTGTAGATATGGTTCTCTTTATACATATCAATGCACTAGTGGCAGTGTATCAATATATTTACAAAGCACCAAGATTTTTAACATTTATATTTATGGTTTCAATAGTGGCACCTTAAGTTTACTTAAACACACTATGGATGATGCACTTCATTTTATGTTAACACATCATCGATGATAAACTCATTTTTTTATTAGGAACCTATTACTGGTGCATTCTTTGTTTACACATAGTGCATCAATATTAATGGTGTGAGCTAAACTACCGAAGCATGTTGCATAGATTTTTAAATATTTTTCTAAATTGACAATTCAAGATAAATTTCGATTTTTAATACGCTAAAAATTTAAATGAGAAGGTAATCAAGACATTACCCAGACTCTTTCTTATTAGGGACGTATGATTTCCATGTACACAACAAATTATTGTTTCCAACTGTTTGGGCAAATTTCCAACTCCACCAATGAACCAAATGATGGGATAAATTTGATAAAGTAGAACCAAGTGTAGGGCAGCTCAAGAGAGAAAGTGCAGCACTAGTGCTTAAGTGGTCTTAGTCAGTTTGCAACATCGACAATTGGGTAAAAAAAAAATTTTTTCATGCCACATTTTTTTATTATTTTACCCTATTCTCATGCAATAGATTTATTGGCACACCAATGCACTTTGAGTTATAAAGAGAACCATTAGGTATTTATAGGAAGGTAATCTCTTCCTATAATTTGACCGATGGTGATCTAAATAATAAAACAATTGGAGCATATATCTCAAATCTTTCAAGAGCACTTTATTCCTGGAGATGGTCATAAATTTTATGAGATTAACAATTATTCCACTAATATGTGATCCAAGCCTCTAAAACCCTCAATAAATCAAGGGAAACAAGGGTGTTTCCATATTCGACCTGTAGAACAAATGAATAGGGATACATATGAAGACTTGATCAATAACATAGCTTGGGCTCCTAGTATTCGACATCTTATTTTTCTTCACAATAAATCGATTTGATTGTACAAAAAGACCTAATGAATTAGGATATTCGTAAAAAACATTTGCAAAAACCTCCACCCACTTGCCTCTTCTATAAATGGATAAATGGGATCTTTTTAGTGAAGGATTCACAAAAACCTCCACTTGAAAGTGTTTTCCTTGTAGTGGAATGCAATGATTTCGTATATTTCATAGGTTTGTTATGTTAATGTTTTATGCCCCTTATTTTCAATTTCAAGAGATTTGTATTATGTTGTTGCTTTGGTGGTCCAATATTTTTTTTGGTTGTAGTATGAAGGATCATCAGTTTCATTCCTCTAGAAAGAGAAAAGTCCCCTGCTTAGTGTCATGGAGTTGATCATTTGGGGTCGAGACCTAGTGTATGCATGTTGATATCATGACCAATTTTATACATAGGAGGGGGGTATCCAAGGGGAAAATAATAGGCCCCTAACGAGGGAAATATGTGAGGTTGAAGAGGCTAAGGATTTGTTCAGACACTCAGACCCCATCCAAAATTGGAAATGATATTGAGAGGGATGAGAATTTGATAAATACTAAAAAGGAATACATGTAATAGGAAGATATAGAGGAAGAAATGGGATTATAGGTTAGAGATATGGGATCTTCCAAGTCTAGAGAGACAAGGTATTATTGAACTTTGTCTTTTTTCTAGAAAATAAAAGAAATTATTGGAAAGGCCTAAAAAACAACTTGGGAGGCTCATAATGAGGTCTTGTTGTTTCCAGACAAAGATTAGGAGGAATGAAACAAATTAATATGAAGCTGAATTTGATTCTGAAGGCCACCGTAGGATTGGAATTAAATGATGCTCTATGAAAATATGAGCCAAGCCAAGAGGTTGACCCACATTTCGATATCTAATGATGATACTAGCATTTAGTTTAGACTTAGAATTTAGCTCGTTTTTTCTAAGCTACAATTATTCATAGGATTTTCATAATAGGGTTATTCCTCATAGACATTTCAAGGACACAATATTTTTTATGCATATAAACTATAAAACTAAAATGAAGAAACAATGACAATATCTTATTTTTGTGTCTAGTATAGTTTTCCTATTGGAAGTTCAACTAGTCATGATTAAGTACAATCTATTTAAAGTAATATAATCCTTCATTGCTCACAAAAAATGTTAATGTTGATGATTATTACCATCCAGGGAGACCAATTTTGTCCTATCAATCCGATACATATAAATTAATTACCTTGATTTACAGCTTTTTTATTGAATAACTTGGCTATGAAACTTATGAGTTCTATTTGATTTTTTTGAGTTAACAAATTATGAAATTCATTTCTTTTACACATGTTTTAAGAGGTAGATAAAATGGATTTGTAGGATAAGCATTTCAAGAGAAAATGATTTTCATAATCTATTTTACCATCTTGTGAATTTTACAATTCTCTCATGACAATGTGTTTTAGATTTTGTCCAATGCCTATTTAACTATAGAGTTTATGAGAATTTGTTCTCATCTTTGCAATCTTTATTTTATTTCTTGGACTAGCAACAATGGAAATATAATTTTGATATTCTAATTTAGGGTAATGATGTATTTGGAGTATTTCAACTTTCTCTACTCTTAATATCCCTATTACTCCATATTTTCTTTTTAAACTCAGTTATGATAATTCTTTTAACACTATTGATATATTGGAGGGTATCATCCTCCACTATCCCCCAATGGTTTAACCAAGATATTGCATCTTTATTCCAACATGTTTTGATTCTTTAATTAATTTTACTAGATGTTTGCAGTGATGTGAAGCCCCATTCTTCATGCTAATTATCTTGTACTTGTACCTTTAGTACCCAATCATAGCCTAATTCCTCTCAAGTGGAGTAAGTCCATATTATAAAAAGAGGGTGGGAAAATGTGTATTGCACTTAATTTTAAACTTATTTATTATAATTTTCTTATAGGTTTGGTCAATTGTACTCAAAGTCTCGTTCGAAGTATTATATCCCTAAGCCTCACAGTCATATAGAATCAATGGGGATGACATAAAAAAATGACTTCTTCCAAAAACCAAAATTTTACATCATTACAAATGTTCTCAAGAAAAAAATAGCCTTTCCAACCTCTCACACTGACACAAATTGCTTCCTCTGGACAATCCTCTAACTTACTAATATAAATACCAAAAATACTAGGTAAGATAAGAAAACCTTAGTTAACCAGTATATTACAATTGATTTTATCTAAGCATACCTTTTTTATTTCTAAAATTAGAAATAAGCCCCTCATAAATACAATCACTATACTCTTCAATACAAAAGGAACCCAGCAATATCTTCTAGCCTATTCCAAAAGTTAGTTAGGAATATGCCAAACAAATTGAAAAAAAAAATTAACTAATTAAATTAACTTTGTAGTTTCAACAATCCTCGGACATTATCCTTAGAATAATTACGGGGTATAAAGTTGAATGATAACTTTGAAATAATTATTTTTTATAAACTAATAACTTGTTATGGATTCCAACTCTTGGTATAGAATATTTAATATATATTTTGAAAAGTACGTCACTAGATGCGTGCAATGCCAAGAAGTCAAGGCTAAATATAAACATCCAAAAAGGTTATTGCAGCCTTTGTGATTTACATAATGGAAATGGGAGGTAGTGACAATGGATTTTGTTAGCAGATAGAGAAAACTAGTGAAGCAACATGATTCCATAATGGATATTTTGGTTGATAAATTAACTAAGGATACTCATTTTTTTGGGTTTCATATACAAGTAATGATATAGATATTGCCAAAAAAAAAAAGATTTCAAATTACATGGAGTACTCAAGGAAATCGTTTCTAAACATACAAAGTTTACCTGCAATTTTTAAAAGAGTGTCTTTCATTATTTAGGAACTTAACTAAATTTGAGCATTACAAATTATCGACAAACATACTATAAGGAACCTAAGACAATGAATCAAGCGTTTGAAGGCATGCGTGTTTTGCATATGCATAATGGAAAAGAATCTATGTGCAAATATTATTTACACTTCATGGAGTTTGAATACAATAGTAAGCATCCTGCATCAATGGGGAATATTTCATTTGAGACTTTATATGGAAGATTATATAGTACTTTGGTGAGATGGGATAATCTTGTGAACACCATTGTACTTGGGCCGAAATTTGTCAAGGAAATGGACTAAGAAATTGTCAAGCTTAGACACAATTTGAATCCAAAGCATGATAAATATTGAAGTTATGAAAATAATAACAAAGTGTAAATGGAATTTAGTGTTGTTCATGATCACGTCTTAATCAAATTGAGATCAAGGAAGATCTCATTGAATATTGGAAGTCATATAAAACTAACACGTAGATATCGTGGGCCCTTTGAATTCCTTGATAGGGCTAACTGCACATAAAAGGGTGTTCCCTTGTAATGTCATTGATCACAATGTTTTTTATTCTTCCTTGAGAAATATGTACATGATATTGAGAATGTAATTGATTGGGATGTCATCTAGGTGGAACTAGATGTATAGTTCTGAATACAGCCACTACACATCCTCTACATGAAAGTAGCATTACTCCATAATTAAGCCATTGAACAAGTGAAGGTGCAATGGAAAAACGTTTTTTCCAATGAGGTGACATGGGAGTTTAAGGATTCCATGAAGGAGGCATACCCATTTTTTTTTATCTCAAGATTACACCAAGGCTAGTTTATTCTAAAGGAAAGGACAATGTAATGATCAAATTTGGACCCTTAGAAGGTATTGGATTAAACAAACTATGCTTAAATTAAATAAATGTGTAGTTTTCTTTTTCCACCAAAAAACAGTTCCTTGTTATTCATAGATTGAATCAAAGAAACTACAATGAAGCTTATCTCAAGGATGAGTGTTGTATTGTCACATATTTCTCCTATCATATTATCTCTATTCAAAATATATGCATTAACTATCTAATCAAAACACATATTTCGTTTTCTCTAATGATCTAACATATAACATTCTATATCTAATAAATGATGTATACATCATTGTTATCCATTGTTTGAACAAAAAAAACTCCACATTTAGTAGCTAAACCCCGACATATTATTGGAGGTTCCAACATTATTCAAAATGTAAAATTTCATCCTTGATTCCCAAACCTCTCTTTCATATAAAATCATCCCTGCAATTAAATTCCCTATACACATGATTAATGTTGATGGAGGAGAAAGAGTGAATTAAGGACTAAATCTTTCTTTTCCAATTTTCCAGGCTAGTGATAATTATTCCACTTCTACCTGCACACCAAATCACTGCCACATGAGGGTCTCCAAAAAATTTAAGGGAATGAATTCCCCTATATCTGGAGAAATAAAGGATCCCCCAAAGTGCCAATACTTCAGCACTTGTGTTCGTGCCTATACTGCATCCAAACAAAAGCCGAAAATGGTGATCATTATTGCACCGAGAGGCACTCTACAGCCCAGTATGGGGGAGATATTGTAACATTACGTAACGTTATGTAACGTTATTTTTATTAATAAAAAATATTTTTATTAATTATAAGCCAAAATAAATGTCGGCCAAAAAAACAACCTAATATGGGGGAGATGTTGTAATCTTCCTACCTAACAAAACAATAAAAAAGTAATAAATTAATTATGCGTAAAAAAATGTGGGTCACGAAAAAAACACAATATATGGGAGATGTTGTAATGTTCATACCTAACAAAATAATAAAAAATAAAAATTTGAAATATCCTCAAAAAAATGTTGGCCTTGCACATGGTTTTAAAACTATGTGCACATGGTTTTCGTGCAAGGCTTTCTAAACAACCCATGTTTTAGGAGGGCCTTGCACATGGCTTTAAAACCATGTGCAAGGCCTCCTAAACAACCCATGGTTTTATTGTACATGGTTTAGGAGGGCCTTTCAAATGGTTTTATGACCATGTGTAATGCCTCCTAAACAACCCATGGTTGTAGGAGGGCCTTGCATGTGGTTTTAAAACCATGTATGGGGAAATTTTGTAATTTTCGTTCCTAATAAAATAAAAAATAATAATAAATATTACATGTCATCCATAAATAATATTAAATATTAATAATAAAAATATTATATGTGGACCTTAAATAAAAATATGTGTCTTTTGGTTTGAATCAAATCAATGGATACCTAAGAAGAGATTTGATCCCTCTCGGCACTTGATAGAGCCTAGGATTTGGATCTACGCTGGTCACTAATCAAGAAAATTCCATCCCCACAATTTCCATGTTCTGAAGGACAATTGAAAAAACTTGTTACAGTATTATAGTCAAAAAGAGCAGGGTTCGAGGACTGGTTCTCTTATAGGTATGCACAAATACATTTGTGGAGAAAAATTCCATAATATAAAGACAATCCTTGTAGAAATTGAAACAATTAGTTTAAAAAATTAATGTGTTGTTGCACCGAGAGAAGTGAGGTGCTCTCTAGCCTACAATGGGGGATATCCTGTCACGTTAGTCACGTCATGCTAGACGACATAAATGAAAAATATTAAAAAATAAAAAATGAGAAATATAAATTATATATGGACTTAAATAAAATAAAATAAAATAAACTAGCATAGATCCATAAATTAGATTCCTCTGGGTGCTTGATAAATCTAGGTTTAAAATGGATCTATGCAAATTTACTAAATTTGTTCTTGAAAAAATGATGATTTGTATTTTTTTAATGTTCTTTTCGAGGTTCATTTGTCTTGTTATTCTCTTTAATATATATTAATGGTTAATGATTACTGGAAATGATTAACATTGACGAGATCAATATGTGTTTAACCTAACATTACACCAACACGTCTGCTAAAACAAAAAAGAATATACAGAAAAACATCACTACTACATTTCGACCAAAAATCCGACGGCCGTATTGTCAGATTTTCGACACTATGATTTTTTTTAAGCATCGGTGGATTTTCTTTGGTTATCCGACATCTTTCCAATCCGTCAGTTAAGCGACAGTTCATTTTACCGTCGGTTAAATATAAATCGTCGGTTAAGTGACGGTGGAGATTTTTTTTTTTTAAAACTACACCTACAGGTCGTCGCTTCTACAGCATGGCCGTCGGTTCACCAAAGAAAACCATCGCTTAACTGTCACTTCACCAAAGAAAACCGTCGCTTAACCAAAGAAAACCATCGCTTAACCAAAGCAAATCGTCGCTTAACCAAAGACAACCGTCGCTTAACCAAAGAAAACTGTCACTTAATCGTCCCTTAAACAAAGAAAACCATCACTTAACCAAAGAAAACCGTCACTTAACCAAAGAAAACTGTCGCTTAACCAAAGAAAATCGTCGCTTACAGGCCATCGCTTCAACAGCATAGCCATCAGTTAAGCGACGGTATTGAATTTTTTTTTTTTTTTTAAATCACCTACAGGCCGTCACTTAACCGACAGCTATAAGTGTTTTTTTTTTTAAATCACCTATAGGC
>LPNX011020580.1:0-19003 GCA_001517045.1 Pseudotsuga menziesii | reverse complement strand
TTGTAGTGAGAGACTTAACATAATGGAACCCTCCCCTGGCTCAATTGGAGCAGACTAGAGACTCTCCTACAAATCCAGAATAAAAACTCATAGGATTTTCACTATGTAAAAACTATTTTCCACCAAACCCGAGGTAGAGTACACAATATTTAAGTCTAATCGTTGCTAGGGGATCCTTTAGGTTTCGAGTGTCATTGTTAGTTTGCTTATTTAATGTCAACTTTTGGCTAAAGTCAAGCCAATAATATAGTCAAATTCCCATATATATATATATATATACATACATACATACATACATACATACATACATACATACACACATACATACACACAGAAACATATATGTATGTGTATGTATATGTGTGTATGTATATGTATATATACATATATATAGACATATACCTATATGTATACATATACATATACATGTATACTTATGTATATATGTATATAGATATACATAAGTATACATGTATATGTATATGTACATATATACATACACATACATGTACATATACATATACACATACACATACACATACACACACATACACATACACATATAAATATACACATACATATTGAACACGGATGAGAGACCACCCTACCTGCATTTTTCAGTGGAAATTTTTAGCATAAGTGCTAAGTAAGACTCTAATTATAGTCACCTACCCCCAGTTTAGTAGTGTGATGGGTAAGTCTTTATATTTAAAATCCATTTTTTTTTCCAATTTATGTATTAATGCATTAGAGTAAATCATCCCGGGTTGAGCAAAAATATTACCCTTAAAGATTGGAAAGAAAGATAATTAAATAAAAAACTTAAGATAATGTAAGCCACATGGATGATTACATATCAGAATCTTAACCTTGTCTTTGGATGTGAAAAGGATAAAGAAAAAAAATGCATATGGATTTAATGGATTTTAATGGATTTACGTAATGTTACAAATGGTATCAGAGAAGGTTTGCAACTCTCATACCTAATGGGTCTATAATTATAATAGTTATAAATGACCCTTTTAAGTATACTGTTAGAATAATAAGTATTCTTCTAAAGTAACAAACTATTACTGATGTGCACTGAGAATAGAAGAAGCAGTAATGGTTGAACCCAAACAAACTGTAGAAGGGATACTGACACCTGAAGGGATGTCAGTTTTAGAATATGAAAGTATCTATGTTGAAATTGAAGCTAAATGTAATGCTGAAGTCTAGTCAGAAATGTTAGAAACAATGTGAAGTTTGAAGGTTGATGTAGACAATATTAAAGAATACAATGCCAAACTAATGATAGCTAGATCAGAGCAGGAATAGATAAATGTAATAATCTTAAAATTTTAATAGAAAAGGGACCACTGAACCAAAATGGTCATAACTCTTGCACTGCTAATAAAAAGAAAAAAGAAAAGAAAAAGATTTCTAGCACTGAGGAAACTACAGAAGATTCACAATTTTCATATAAGGAATCATAAGATAGTGATAAAATTAGATATAAGAAATGAAAAATAAAATCAGTAGAATTGCAAGGGGGGTTTAAGAAATTAAAACCTCCTACCTTTGACATAGAATATGAGGAGGTTTCCGAAGCATGGAAGCTAAACATAACATGATATTTTCAAGTATATAGTTATGACAATAATCTTCAAGAATGTTTGGCTATTTTTCAGCTGAGCAGAAAGGCTTCCCTGTGGTGGTAGGAATCTAAAAGTGTAAATAATATACGCATCAAAGAGTTAATATGGAAACTTTTTAAAAAATTGTTTAAGAAAAAATATATGGAAGAACGGTATTATGATGAGAAGGTTAAGGAGTTTAATGAATTAAAATTGGGAAATTTAACTATAGACAAGATTGTAACTAAATTCCTTAACTTACAATGTTATGTACCTTACATGAAAGATTAAAAATCTAAATTATACCAATTTATTAGTTGTTTTGCACCAGCCTATAAAGATAAAATTGAATTTGACATGCCTAAGACTATGGATGAATCAATTAGAAAATCAAAGTTGTGCAATATGCGTTTGAAACAAAGATACGAGTTGAACAAATCTTGGAAAACTAAGAAAAAAGAAAATATGGTACAACGAAGCAAAGGTTTTAATCCTTCTCCTTTCAGGAAAGGGACAAAAGTTGCACTGATAATAATTATAATAGGCCAAATGTGACTTCTAACAATGGAGAAAAAGGTATAGGAGCCCTTAGTAGTGGATTCAATGATAACTCAAAATTAATTAAATGTTAGGGTTGTAATGGGCCCCATTTATATAGAAACTATCCCCATAATCCTAATAGGAAAATGGATCCCTTGAACCCGATGCAAGAGGCTTCTATAGCCAATGACAAAGACAGAAATGTGCCTATAATTAATGCTTCTCTTGAATATAGGAAAGCAGATCATCAATCAACTATGCTGGAAATAGAAGGTAAAATTCTAAACACACATGTTTCCATTCTTATAGATTCAGGAGCTAGTTTGAGTTACGTTGCACCCACAGTAGTTGAGAAATGTAAGCTTTTAAAGGAAAAAAAAATCCATGGCTGGTACAATTAGCAATATGAGTGAAGTGAAAGGTTGCAAAACTGGTTAAGAGATGTGAGTTGATTGTTAACAGAATGGAGATGATTGTAGATTTAAATGTACTTCCCTTAGGGTCTTATGATATTATGATTGGGATGGATTGGATGGAATATCATAGGACTATTATCATTATCTAAATAAAATTTTTGACTGTATTGATGATAAGGATAATTGTCATTCCTTAAAAGGAATTTACAGGCATGTGTCTGTATGACAAATCTCAGCTATACAACTCAAAAAGTATGCTAGGAAAGGATGTCAATTGTATGCAATCAAGGTTATGGAAATTGAATCCAGTGAAGCAGAATCATCTATAGACAAATTTGCTTTTCTTAAGGAATTTCAAAATGTGTTTCCTGATGAAGTATCGGGATTACCTCCTATGAGAGATTTATAATTTATCATAGATTTAGTGCATGGATCTCCACTTGTATCACGAGCTCCTTACTGTATGAGTGTTCCATAGTTTACATAGTTGAGAATGCAACTACAAGATTTGCTTGACAAAAAGCATGTATGACCAAATGTGTCACTATGGGGTGCACCAATTTTGTTTCTTAAACAAAATATGACACTCTTAGGTTATGCATATACTACAACTAATTGAAAAAAATGACTATAAAAAACAAGTATCCCCTACCAAGAATTGATGAACTATTTGATCAAGTCAGAGAGGTTAGAATTTTCTCAAAATTTGATCTTAGATCAGGTTATCACCAAGTACAAATTAAGGAAAAATACATTCACAAAACTAATTCTGCACAAGGTACACACATCATAAATTTGTGGTCATGCCATTTGGATTGACCAATGCTCTTGCAAATTTTATGAAAATGATGAATAATGTGTTGAGTTAATATTTGGAAAAATTCGTATTAGTGTTCATTGATGACATTATAATCTATTCTAAAGATGAGAAGGATCATGAAGAGGATTTACAAATGGTATTACAAACGTTAAGAGAGCATCAACTTTACGCAAAGTTGAGTAAATGTGATTTTTATAGAAGGGAAGTACAATATTTAGGAGATTATCTCCGAAAATGGTGTAGCGGTGGATCCTACTAAGATTAAATTTATTGTATAATGTCTTATACCAAAGGATGTGCATGATGTCAGATCATCATTCATGGGGTTGACGTGGTATTATTGTATATTTATAGATATTTTTTCATGAATAAATAATGATATAACCACTTTAGAAAAGAAAGGTATCGAGTTTGTATGGAGTCAACAATGTCAAGATAGTTTTGATAAATTAAAACATTTGTTGACTACAAAACCTATTTTAAGAATTGTTGATCCTAATAAAGATTTTGTAGTTTGTACAGAAGCAAGTAAAGATGGTTTAGGAGGTTTTCTAACTAAAGATGGACATGTAGTTTTCTATGAATCTAGAAAATTGAAGGAGCATGAAAAAAATTATCTAGTGCATGACATGGAATTAGCAGCTATTATACATCCTCTAAAAATCTGGCAAGATTATTTGGTAGGGAAAAAGTCATTTCTATTAACTAATAACGATGGATTGAAATACTTGTTTGACCAAAATACATTAAATGATGGCCATGCCAATTGCATTGATTCTTGAGGGAATAACAGATCTTATTCAACAACAACATGAATTGCATGTTATACTAGTTAGTGAATATGAATAAGAATTTAAGAAATTATTGAAAGAAGTGTTCAAGGAAGATCCTAAATATAAAATCTTGTTGGAAAAATGTAATAACAGGTCTAAAAACACTGTTGAAACAATGTACCAAATAAATTCAAAAGGATTTATATGATTTAAGAATCGAATCTATGTGCCTAACCAGTCAAATATAAATCAATCAATTTTTAGAGAACTACATGATAGTCCTTATGCATGTCATATAGTGTATCAGAAGCTTATAAAAACATTGAAAACATATTTTTGCTCGCCTAACATGAAAAGAGAAGCAATAGAATATGTAGTCAGGTGCCTTGAATGTTATCAAGTTGAGGTTGTTCACCAACTTCCATAGTATATTATTGCATCCTATACCTATTCCAAAATGGAAATGGGAAACTATAACTATGGATTTTATAACTGGGTTTCCTAAAACCAAGAAACAAAATGACTCCATTATGGCTATAGTAGACAATCTGAGCAAAACAACAAACTTTATACCAGTTAAGTTCGCCTTTAAAGCTATAAACATTGCTGATATATTTATGAGAGATATTTTCAAACTCCACGGGATACCAAAAACAAGTATTTCCAACTGATATGCGAAACTTATCTCCAATTTTTGGAAGTCTTTATTTACAGGAATGGACACAAAGCTGAATTTTAGTATAACATACCATCCACAAACCGATGGAAAAACAAAGTGGGTAAATCAAGTTTTAGAAGATGTGCTAAGAATGCATGTGATGAATCAACATAATAAATGGGAGGACTATATTCATTTGGTTGGATTTTCTTACAATAATAGTTATGAAGCCTCCCTCAAATAAGCCCCTTCGAGGTGTTGTAATATGGTAGAAGCTGTAAAGTACCTTTAATTTGGGGAAATCCTGAGGATAGGATGACCTTGGGACCATACATGTTAGCATAGATTGAAACACTAGTACAACAAATAACGAAGAACTTAAATGTTGCATATGGAAGACTAAAAAATTATGCAAACATAAAAATACCAACTAAAGAATATAGTGTGGGGGAACATGTATTCTTAAGGGTCAAACAAAAAAGGAGCACCTTAAGAACAAGATTTTGTACTAAAATTGCACCCAAATATGTGGGAGCATTTGAAGTAATGGACAAAGTAGGGTCAGTATCTTATCAATTGGATCTACCTCCACATATAAGAACTCGTGATGTTTTCCATGTTTCTTTATTAAGAAGATATATTGCTGATAAAATTCATATCATTGATTGGAATAATGAATATGTGTTATACTCAAAAAATATCCTAATGCTCAAATCCCTTGAAGTACCTAGCCAAACTATCATTTTGGTGCCTTATTGCTTATTCATAGGCAGTATGACGCACCTTTCCAACTGGCACAGAGCATAAGAAAGTCCTAGTTCCTTTTTTCTATTGAAAAGGTGTGCTAGTGGTTCCTGTCACATGAACACAAGAAGCATTGGTGCTCCGAGACCTCTTACAAAGAGTGCCATCAGTCCAAAAAGTGAAAAATAAAAGAAGATTTGAGAATCTTCTAGGAAAAATCTCTTGTGGAGGATGATCCTAACTACTTGGGAAAGATGGCACTCACCTCCTAACCCCTAGGGATCATTTCCTACCATCCTCCCAAAATATATGAACCCATTTGAGCTTCTTCTAGCCTATAAAAGCAAGCTACATTGACCATGTGAAAGGAGAGACCAAGATAGCACCTTTATGTTGTTGTATTCAAGTCTGGTATAGGATGCAAAGAGAGAGTGGTTCTGACTGAGATATTGCTTAGTTTGTAGTGTATGTGTGAGTGAGTCAAAAGATATTGTAAATGAAAAGCTTCGACATCAAGGCTTTGGTTGTAGCTTTCTTTTCTCATTTCTTAATACAAACATGTTTCCCTTTCCCTTAAATGATTCATGTTGATATTGATTGTTTATTACTAGTTTCCTTGATCATTAGTATGGATAACTGAATTATGTTGTTTCTCTCATCTTTTTTCTTTTTTGTGTGTTCTTTGTAGGTACAACTGACTGCACAAGGATTTACAAAACAAGGACAGCATTCAAAACTCAAGGTAAGGAGAGTTTCGCATTCAAGTAACTCAGTCATATAGGGAGAGGATACATCGTTGTGTCCTTTTGTTCTATATTTTCACCATCCAGGATAGGGGAACAAATCGTGTTCGCACTGATTGAAATATTCCTGGTAGAAAAATTGGCGACCATATTGGGGAAAGATCCAATCAAATATGTGAATTTTTTATATCACTTTTATTTAAAAGATTATGATTTTTGTTTTCTTACTCATTTAAATATTTAAGGTGAGTGATTCACCTTACTACACTTTTATTTCCCTTCTATAGTTTGTGTTTTACCTTACCTTCATTCCAGTTTGGTCCAAATTGGTTTATCCTACAGGTTATTTGGATTTTTGGTTTATAGATCTGTCGACGCACCTGGGTGTACTTGAAAAAGCATTGCACCCATGTTGATGCCTATTTCCTACTGTCATCTATCACTGCTGACACATCTTATCCTCATGCATAGTGCGCTCCTGACGTTGTTCAGTAATAGACAAGGATCGCGGAATGGAAGACAACGCCTTGGTGTAATCCATCAAAGTGCACCGAGGTAGGTACTCCGTGACCCTTTTTAATTGATTTTGGGGGTGTTTTTATCTTGATTTTTAAGTATAATCCTTTCTGCAGTGGGCAGGAATCGTATATTCTGTAGTATATTTCAATTATTTTCTCTTGGAATTTTGAAACCTCTTTCCCTTTTCTGTCGATTGTATTCATTGACATTGGAAAATTCCATTTCATTTTTTGTGTGCATGTGTTGGGTTTGTCCTGAGTTATCTTGTATTGGGAATACTAGTCGTTTCCTTCAATCCTTGTAGTAGAGTAAAAATGATATTTCATTTCCTTCATAGTTGGAAGATAAATTTTTGGTTTTATCTTCTTTATTAGATTGAAAAATACGTGAAAATTAAAAATGTTTTGTTCTTGTTTTAGTTTACTTTGAATTTCTCTATTGTTACATCTTAGTTTTATATAAAATAAAAGAGGAAAGAAAGGATTTCAAGTTTCATAATATGTAAAGACTCTTCGCTTTAGGTTTTTTATTGGAAATTTTTGTTTAGATCTTTTTCTTCATAGACACCTGTTTTTACTTTTGTTGGAAACATAGGAAACATAATTCTAGTTTCGAGTTTGGGTGTATGTTATTCAATTTCTACATTTGGGGAAAGAACCTCTCACTCTCTCATAAGTAGGGAATCCATTAAAATAAAGAGTGAAATATTTGCATCTCATCCTTGCATGGTTTCTAAGTTAGTCTTCACTCCATATGTCCACTTAACCATTTCAGATAAAATAAGCGCTAGTTAAGTTAGCATTCTAAGCAATAAGCGCATGATAGGTTAGAGGACGTGTTCCAACGTCTATAAACACAGGGTTTGTCATTTTTTTTCCTGCACTGCATCTTTGGGATTATGCGATTCTTGCATGTACCAGTCGATATATCGAATGAATTTTCATGTATCCTCGAGGTATATTGAAAATTTCTTCATGTACTCGATAATATATCAGAAGGCCCCTTTCGAATGGTTCTGAAAAGACAACACTAACACAGATTTGCTCTCATCTTTTGTCTTGTTTTTTTGTTCTTTGTAGGTACTCCTGTTTGCACAAGGATCTACAAAACAAGAAAGACATTCCAAAATCAAGATAAGGAGAGCTTGAAATTCAAGTAGCTTGGTCATCTAGGGAGAGGATACATCGTTGTGTCCTTTTGTTCTAGATTCGCACCATGCATGCTAGGGGAACAAATTGTGTACGGATTGATTGAAATATTCCTAGTAACAACAGGTAGCACTGAAGGGATACTTTTACATAGAACAAGTGTGTGTTCTTGACATGAGAGAGGTGCTGCCTCAGAAGTGAACCATAATGCAAGTCAAAGTTCAATGGGATCATTATCATCCATAAGAATCTACCTGGGAAATGGAAGATGTCACGAGACAAGTTTATCTTATTTTGTTTAAAAATTTTAATCAGATTGAATCATCACTGAGGACGGTGACAATATTTTAGGGGAGGACGATTGTAATTCCATCGTAACAATGAAGTAAGTATATTTATATTTTATTTATGGTAAAGAATGATAAATTTTGTAGGAAGTTTTTTTTTAAAGAAAATGTAAATGTGAATACTTGGATAGGAGAAGTTAGGAAACCATGCAGTCAATTGAAATAAATTGAACTTATGTTAATAACTAAATTTTCAGCTATCCTTATGAGTATAAGTGGCCAGTCTCAAGGGATTCTATTACTAGCTGCAAAAGTCCTAGGAAAAGATAAGAAGAACATGCACAAAATGAACGAGAAGAAAAAAAAAGAATAGAGTTGTCGAAGAACATCTAGAGTATTTGATTAAGTTGAATGGAGCTTCGAGTGAGCATCTGGGAGTTGCTTGGCTCCAAAGCAGAACCACCATAGAACACTTGAGAAAAGTGTTAGGATCTGCAGTAGTTAACCTACTGAAATATTGGTGGCAACTTTAAACTAAGGACAATGAATCATAACTTCATGATCTGGGAGAGGGGGTGGAAATTCCCTGTATGCTGATAATCCTAGACTATTCCTAAGTCTAGGTGGAGCGTGGTAGTGTAACTTCTAGTATCTAGATTACGACTGACCATATATGTCTTTTCTCTTTTATTAAATTATTATTGGTTAATGTTTTACTTTAGTTAAAAGTTATGTGATTTCAAGAATTAGTAAAGTCTTAGTGTTATAACTAAATCATATTTTCTTTTCTGATTAAAGACAAATAAGTTTAATAGGGAATATCACTAGAGAGATTTAAAAACCTAGAAAAAGTGTACATAATTCATAATAAAAACATTGACCATTTCTCAACAACATAATGATAGGAAACTTTCAAAATAATTGATTGAGTATATAACAATATAAAGGTATCTTCTTTAAAACAATTACAACCACAATTTCATTAATGAAATGTTAAAAGAGGATCCCCTTTTTTCTCAAGAAACTAATTAATATAACCCTAACCGTCACATCTATAGAATGAGAGAAAATATCAGAGTAGAAACCCTAGTTTCAAGAATGAGATTAAACCCCTTGCATAGATTTAATGTTGTATAAAAACTAATAAAACTCAGTAAAACAAAAATATAATTAATTACAGTAGTACACTAATTACAAACAGAGAATCATTTAATACAAAAAGAATTAAAGGCAAATTATCATAACCTCTGTTTAGTCTATGTTAACTAAAATGGGTATTCAAATTTACAGTTATAGATTGTTTTGCTTCATTAATCTCTCGCAATACGCCTTCTTCAGTTATCGTATAGGTAGAGAACAAATTACATCATGGATGAATCAAAATAGAAAAAGTTTGATAATTCTGGGGAGATTCAACAAAAGTATCATACAAAAACTAATGACAATCCCCTTAGGTGAGTCTTTCTACTTGAAAACGACCCCTTCCATGCATTATTACAGAGCGTATATTAGAGACAACCCAAAACTGGAATTTACAAATTGCAATACAGACACACACACCATGAAGACCTATATTTAGAGTCATTGAAATTCATAAGATATTCACAAGGAGACGTAACCCAGCCAAACTATAATGGTTTCTTAAGTTTGAAGGGGGATATATTCAAGATTATTTTCTATGAACCAAAACTATTGCACCCACAAAATTGGTAATTAGCAGCTATATTAAATTGAAGGAACACTAATTAATTTAAGATCATGTTAAAATATGAATCTTACCCTTCTAATCTTGACCGATTCATCTAGAAATACGGTTCAATAATTCAACTGAGTATAAAATGCAATAGGAAGATGTTGATTTTGACTTGAATGAATATTTGTGGGTAAAGCATTTAATTATGACCCTCACTTGTAGCCATATACTTAATAGAATGTAACCCTCACCTTGCTCAATTGGAGTATACCAAAGACTCTCCTACAAATCCTGAATAAAAACTCATAGGATTTCCACCAGGTAAAAATTCTTTTCCACAAAACCCAAGGTAGAGTAATTATTATTTAAGTCTAATCATTGCTGGGAGATCCTTTACATCCCAAGTGTCATTGTTAGTTGGCTTATTTAATGTCAACTTTTGGACAAAGTCAAGCCAATAAAGTAAGCCTCTATGTTTAGCCACCTACCGCTAGTCTAATAGTGCGACGAGTAAGTCTTTACATTTAAAATTGAGTTGTTTTTCCAATGTATGTATTAATGCATCAGAGTAAATCATTGAGGGCTGAACAAAAACTCTTACCCTTAAATATTAAAAATAAAGTTAGTTAATTAAAAACCTTAAGATAATGTAAGCCACACGGATGATTACATATCAAAATCTTAACCCCTTATCCAGATGTGAAAAGGATTAAAAAAAATACATATTGTTTTAGTGGAGTTTAATGTATTTAGGTAATGTTATGGATTTTGATAATTTTAAATCTACAACAACTCCACTAGCCACATTCCACGACCAAGCTAAGGTCCCATTTTCATCAAAAAGTAAATACCATTATGATGAAGTGCCTAGATGAAAATATTCCATTAGTTATGAATACATTCTTGTAATCCTAACTCTCTCGAAAGTCTCCATACCCGTAGAGAAGAGTCCTCGACAACCTGCTTCCATGCATGTGATGCAAACTAAATACATTTGTCTCTAAGATCAGTCACTAAAGGAGCTGAGAGCTTGAAATATCCCACCCACATTCATCCACCTTCCATTTCCCACCTTCCATACCAGACAACCCCCAATTATTGTAAAAGCATTTCTTAGTCCCTTATGAATGTTGCAAAGGTCCCTCTCTTAGAGGCCCACCCTTTTCTGCACTACTCCTCCACAGAGCATTGTCTCGAGTATTTCTCTTGAATAACCCAAACCTACAAATGACTAGAGAAAAACTCTTCCATAAATTGTTAGCAAAAAGTGTTATGCCATATTTAAATATATTTTTTAACCACCAACCTCTAACTTCCTTAAGGGAAACATTTCTTTCCTATTTTACTAGATGGAAACAGTCCTTTTTGTTACCCAACAAGAGAAATGAAAAATACATTTTTCTTAATTTATTCAAGATAGATTTGGGGACCCAATCCAATGATAGCCAGTAGACTAGTATGTTCTTCAAAATAGATTTGATGAGGATAAGACTACCCCCAAGGAATAACCACCTGTAGGACAAGTTCCCCAATTTCTTTTCAACCTTCTTCAATAACCAGCTCCAATATTCTTTGGAATAATGATTTGTCTTGAATAAGTACCCCAGGTACTTAAACCCAACATCCAAGGAACATATTTCATATGGGTGTAGATCAAAGATTTGGGATTTGGGATTTGATGGAATCCTCCAACTTATTTTCCATAAACATGCTTATCTATACTTGTCCATACCAGAAGCCTCACAAAACAAACATAGAATATCCTTAAAAGCATGCGACTCTAAAAGAGAGCCTTTCCCAAATAAAAGAATAATGTCCACAAATAATAGGTGTGTGATACAACATGTGCTAAATATCCTCACCTCTGCAATCTTTCCTTCAAACTTGGATTTCTCAATAAGCTTGCTAAGGCTTTCTATCATTAATAGAAAGAGGAGAGAGACATGGAGCAATATTCTCTAATACCCATAGAACTCTGGAAGAAAACATTATCCATAGAACTTCGAAAAAAAACAATATGCATAGCCATGAGGCCATACCAACCATTTTTAAATTTTTAAATTCTTTAGTTGGAATATTATTGAGGTAATTAACCCATTTTCTATGATATTTGTAAATTTTAGTCTTTTTTTTTGTAAGTTCAAATCTATACTATTAAGGAAAGATAAAAATACAGATAATAGTACAATTTAGCGTGTCCATCAGACACGAAAAAAAACTAGAAGAAGCTTAATAGCTTTCCTGTAGGTGAAAGGCATGCTATGACTGTTTGGGTAATCCTCTTGAAGATGGGGAAAACAAATCTTACAAAACACACTAAAAACGGAAAAATAACCAAGAAGAGGGAACTTGGTGCATTGAACTTGGCATTAAAGCTTTCCGAATGGCACTTCAATGATTGGGCTATGACTGTTTGGGTAATCCTCCTGAAGATGGGGAAAACAGATCTTACCAAACATACTAAAAACCGAAAAATAACCAAGAAGAGGGAACTTGGTGCATTGAACCTGGCATTAAAGATTTCCGAAGGGCATTTCAATGACTAGGCACCAGTAACTGGTGCCCCACTGCAGGCCTTGTACTTTAGTGCTCTCGACATCTTCACCTGAACCATTCGCGTTGCTGTGTGATCTGCTTCCTTTGGGGTTTTCCAAGCTTTCCCTACTGTTGGTGATAGGTAGCTTAACTAGTAATGGAGTCGTTTTCCTGCCCATAGAGGTTCCTTGGTAGAATTTCCTTTTTTCCTGGCAAACTGGAGCTGAGGAGGTGGGAGAGAAATGGGGATGGTAGTAGGGGCAGGGGGGGAGCTGGGTGTAGGGGTGGAAGTGGGGTGAGGAGGAGCAGAGGCTGGAGGAAATTGGGGGGGAGGGGGCACCTAGACAGAGGAAGGAGGAAGGGAGACCAAAGTTGTCGAGGGTGGTGCGGGCTCAGGTTCAGCATGGCCATCAGGTCAATCTTCCAGAGCGTGGCTAGTAAGTGGAGCTTTAGGGGTGACGTGGAGATGGACTGAGCACAAGATGAGTCTAGTGAACAGGTTTTTGATGATTCAATAGTTTCCTCTGCGAGATGGTGTGCGATTTGTTGCTGAGAGGGAGTGCGAGAGCTCATCCTCCCAATCGTCTATCATTTCCCGCAGCTCTTTTGGTACTTCAACATCGAAACCCTATGTGCTGAGATGAGAGGTGAAAGGTGGCGGTCTTCCAGCCCTTCCACGACCCCTTCCACCCTTGGGAGGGTCGCATCAGCGAGGCGGCATGATTATCATTGAGAGTCTGGGAGCAGAAGGAGGGAAGGTGGCAGAAAATGACTCCACGTGCAGAGGTCTAGACGGAGGGGAGCGGTGATTTTGCAGAGTGGTTTCAGCCAAAATGGAAGTGGTGAGATGTCTGTCCATGGAGTCAAAACACACTAGACGTTGAACCTAAAATGCATTAAAGTTGACCATTAATGCACTGTACCCGTCCTGCTCGACCTTAACTGTCGAGAGGACATATACTTCGTGGAGACATATGCTCGTTGTCATTTGGAGCGGGGGAGATGTCATGCCCGGGGCGCGTCTGCGCATGAGCTGAGTGGGGGTATGATCCAGGATGTCACTTGGTCACGTGTGCGACAAGTCAATGCCAACGTGAGGGGTGATGTGTCTTGTGACATGCTGGGGCACGTCATTGCTGCTGCTTTGGGTTTCGGGTGACAGGCTCACCCGCATCCAGGGTTGTAAATTTTAGTCTTACATTACTACCATTTTTTTTAATTGTGCATGGAGTATGTTTAGAGTGTGTTTTTTTTTATAACTACAATAATTTTTATTATTTTAAAATCTCAATTCACATGGAGAAAATCAAGGAAAAACCAATGTATAAAATATTTGGGTAATTATATAGTGTTATTTTTATATCACGAGCATAGATTCATCTTAAACATATATCTATTTAGCACCAAGAGGGATCTAATTTCTAATTTCTAATTTCTAAAGGTGTAATTTATTTATTTGCCTTTACACATTGAGGTGCTTTTATTTTAAAGATAGACATAGATTTTTATTAAAATTTTCATTTGGTTTTTATTTTATGAGTAAACATGAATTTTTTATTATTGTTTTTTGCAATGTAAATAATTATTTTCATTAGTTTTTATTTTATATTTTATATGGATATAAATTGTTTTATTACTTTTTACTTGACAACAACTTCCCATACTAACTGTAAAACACCCCATTCTTTTTAATGCAATAAAAAATATCGTATATAATTATAAGTTATTATTAAATAATAAACGAACAAATAAATAAACTTAATTGTTAATTAAGCGAAGATTCTCAAGTGGGCCATCATTTAAAAAAAAAAAAATTATGTTTTGAAAGATTGCTGAAATTGTCTCTTTTATGATAAAGGCAAGGCAACGACTTTGCAACTTTTTTGAACATCTAGGGCCACTTTTGAATTTATAATCCATCTCTGGTCACTGGATCTATGGTCCACGCGTTTTAACAGCCCATCACATTGATTGGCTTTCATTTTTCTATGGTTTAAGTACCTTAACTTCCTCGTGCAATTTCGATGGATAAAGAAGCATCCCATTTTATTTAGAGTTTAGTGTAAGCATTAATTTCGTTGGTTAGGTGAAAAAAGAGAGTAAATAATTTATAGTTTTCTAATGGGTTATGGAGAAATGATTTTAATTCTAAAATTATATATTATATTTAATTTTTATCAAATAAAATATTTATTTAGAATTTGAAATTTTTTAAAATAATTATTACACTCTATTTGTATTTTTTATTTCAATTTTAAATATTCATAAATAATTTAAGATTTATCCAAATTCTAAATAATTGTATTTGTATTTTTTATTTAATTTTTAAATATTTAGAAACGATTTAAGACTTCAAAAGTGTATGCACATTGATGATTCTAAATAAACTGAAATAATATATTGAGAAGCATTTCATTTTTTTTCCAGATTTTTCTATAAAGTTTACTAGCTAGTCAAGCTTTATTTTGTGTTTTCTAATTAGGATTTAGTTAACTAACACAATCATTTGACTTGTGGTGGGTGAACACCGATTGGCTACAAATTAAGTACTCCATCAAGCACACTTGTCTCATCCTCCCCTAATTTAGAAAAAGCATAAGCCTTTGTCACCGCAGATTCTAAAATATAAATAATTTATACATAATAAGGTGAGGTGAATTGTGAGCTTGTGTACATAAACTCATATACATTTGTTTATCTCCTTTATATGAAATTGATATACATTCACCTTAGAAATCCTTTCACCCATTTTCACTTCCAACCTTAACCATCTTTTAATCCACTTTAACTTCTAACCTTCATCTTTGTTTTATTCATGTAGGCTTTAGTTGAATTGAGTAGTATTTTCAAACTTTATTTTCCTTTTTTTTTGTTGGGGTTTTACATTTAGGATAGAAGGTGATCACAAAATTATGTAGTTAGTGTATTTAAATTGTAGAATTCTTTGGATGGATAATCTTTTTTGAAATTTTGATTATTGGATGCAAGCTCACATTATTCTCAATCTCACTTCCTTTCATTTGTAAATCATTTGATATAATTAAATGGATTATTCAAAACTATACAAATATTGTCAATAACCACTCATCCTCAAAATATAAATACTTAAATTAAATAATTTCAAAAATTATATTAAATTATAAAATTCTCTCAAAACTTAACTTATGATGATAAATATAATAAAATTATTAAATTACTTTTTATTGTACACAAATTAATTCAAATAATTTGATTGTAATTATAATCATAATAAAATATTAATTAATTTATTAACTAAAAGAAGGTTGGTGATAACAACTAGCTCATGCATAAATAATGGGTGATTACAACAAGTAATCTATTTAATTTGTTGAAGGCACTTAACTTGTGGCATATGGGTGTTCATAGGCCACAAGTTAAGTGGGTATGTTAGTCATAACTCTTCCATCACAATGTTCCTTTTGTATCCAACATCTTTTTTTAGATTTTTAAATTTGTATATTTACACTCTAGTATTGATGGAACCATACACGCCAATCATTTTTAATATTTATTTAACGTTTTTATTGAGATTATATGAATTATTAACCAATGTTATCAACCCCACAAATATAAACTTATATTTTTTTATTAATTATTAAACTGCATAATAAAAATTTAATTAAAAAATATTAAAAAATATAATTTTGAAAATGAAAAAGCATAATTTAATCACAAGTTCTATAATTAAATTTTAATAAATAAATATAAAAAATTCAAATAATATAACATTTAAAATATATTAAATCTAAATTATAAATATAAAAAAGTCATACAAATAAAAAATATTTAAAATATTCAAAAATATAATTTTATAAGTGAAAAATTAAAAATTAATCACAAATTATATAATTAAATTTTAATAAAAAATTATAAAAAATTCAAATAATTTAATATTTAAAATATATAAAATCCAAATAAAATAAAAAGTCTGCCATGCAAATTTGAAAATAAAAGATTACACTTTCCAAACACCTATGTGGATAGAGCAGGATAAGTCATGTACATTTGGCAAAACATTAAATTTCACTTTCCAAATTGATAAATCCGCTTGTAGTAGATAATTGTTCATATGTCATGATGATGTTATAATGAGGTCTCATTCATGTGCGACTCAGAAAAAAAATGCAATGATATTATATCATTTTTATTAATATTATTATCATTTTTATTCATTATTTTTATAGAAATAATGAATATCATCACTAGGAACTTCGTGCATATTTTTCTTGGCATTTGAAAACTTTGCAAATGTGTAATGATGATGTGCTCCATTAATGTGTAAAAAAGTGTAAAAAAGTGTATATATATATAAATAATCACTTAAAACTTACTGCATATTTTTCTTAACATTTGAAGACTTTGTAAATGTGTAATGATAATGTGCTATATATATATATCATTTGTTGTTTCAAAAGTTAGGTTTACTAAACTTTTATATAATGTACATAATATCTTAAAATATTAAGATCATAGATAGTAAAAAGTCAAAGCAAAGTTCATCGCTCCAAGATATGTCAAAGATATGTCAAAGTAAGATTAATTCCATTTTATTTTCACCACTACTTAGAAGGGTCTTTGCCAAGCTTTTATTTTCAGAGAGATGACATATGGAAATGTATTTAATGTTTAAATATATTTGTAATATATGGATATTTTTTCTGTTTGATAATTTTTTTAGATTTGTTCAAAATACCAATTTTCTATTGGTTGGATTTGGATGTCTCTTCCCAACTAGCTCCTCCCAAAGAGACCCTCATCTTCACCAAATAAACCAGTATCACTAATTAAACATCTAATAAATAAATAAAAATCTAAAAAAATAAGTAAAGAAAGATCTAAAGAAACAAAGACTTAATTCACTATACTTAAAAAAATTAAAATAAATTTATTCTAGGTTATTTTGTATAATATATTTTTATGATGTTTTTTAGATTTTCATTATTATAATTAATTGTTTTTATGAAATGTTTAATTTAAGATTCAAATATGTAAATACATTTGAATTTAGATCCATATTAATTCAATATTTAATAAGCACAGAGAAATGTAAAGAAACAGAGACTTCATTTCTTATAAGGAATTAATATTTTCATGTTTTGTTTCTAATTTTTCTATATTATAGTTAACTTTTTGTTTTTCAATTTTACTAATTATAATTTTTTTATTAACTTTACCAAATAAGACATCTCCAAAGATGAAAAATAAATTCATCTCCAAAAATGAAAAATAAATTCATTATTTTGCAGGTTGAATTTTGTCTATACACTCCATTCAGATTGATGAATTTAATAGATGGAAAAAAAAATCAAAAGCATACGATGTTCATGAAACACAATGTAAGTGCAAATTGTTTAAAAGGTTTAAATATCATGATGGTAAACCATGATAGTAATGAATGGTGATAATAGTATTAATGAACATCAAATAATTTGTAAATTCCCTTGCATGGGAAGCAAATGGGTTTTTTCATGTGAAACATGATTTTTGGGATCCATTAGGTGTCTTACAGAATTGTGTCAAGGAAGTAACAAATTGAACCAAGGAAATAATAGGAATAGATTGTGATTGGAATTTGATATGCTCTTTTTTCTGGATATATATTTGGTGGTGTGATGAAATTGATAAAGATACAAATTGTTTGGTATCAAATCCCCTATAGTGGATAGCACTCAAAAGGTGGATCCAGTGTGTTGGGTCACACTTTTTGTCTTTGTATCTCTTCATTCAACTTTTTGCTTTGATCAAGGTAAGAACATAGTTGATAATTTAAATTATGATTTCAAGGTTTAAATTAAAAAACTTGATGAAGGGCTTTTTCCTTTCCTTTTTTTGTGTAGGTTTTCATAGAGTTGCAACTCCTGAGCAGGTGACATCCCTTCTTCTCTACTATGGAAAGTGGTGGACTTGGTTTGTGTAGATTTATCATTGAATCCTTTATTCAATAACATCTAATTTTTTAGTTTTTCTTTCATACTATATTTTTTATTTATCTTTTTTCTAAATTATACAAAAAAAATCTCCCATGTAATGATGTGTCCAAAGAAAAATAAACATCTTAAAAATTACATAATAAACAAATTAGAAAAATATTTGTGTTCCTTATGAATGTTTACTCTTAAAATGATTATTTTTATTTTTATTTTTACATAATCAATCTGCAAAACATTGTTGGGAACACAAAGCTGTATAAATGTGATTAACATATTAATTATGTTAACTTAGAAAAATAATAAACAATATAATTTTCCATTTTCTTAAAGTGAGATATATTGCTCTCTATGTAATTTGTGATTGTTTGATTTATTCTTTTTTAATTATACATTGAATACAAAATTACTTCTTGAGAACAAAAGTGACTCAAACTTTTTCAAGAATTTGCAAGGAAAAACATATAATTAAATGCAATGACAACCAAATAATCAATTCATGGGAACTTGTTGTTTCTATTGCACATTCTATGCTTGCATGTATTTGCTAATGTTCTTCTTCT
>LPNX011020576.1:48047-62168 GCA_001517045.1 Pseudotsuga menziesii | reverse complement strand
TGGGGGGTGTTTTTGGTGTTTTTTTTGCAAAAATCATCATTTTTATGGGTAGAGTTCTCGTTCATAGTATATAGTTCTCGTTTCATAGTATAAGTGGTTATGAATCCATTTAGTTGAAAACAATTCCATGTTGATTTTAGTATGTAACTATAGGCAAGTAGGACTGCAAAGATGAATTCAATACAACTTCAGCATTGTGACAAGAAAATGGTGTTATATTCATAGCAGCTGAAATATGTAGTGAATAATTATCCACAGTTCCATTTATAGTGTATTCGTTAAGAAAACCAAGAAAATTTTCATTGCAATTTTCAGTACATTGTTGTGTTACTTCATAGCCACAATCTATATTTTCTGGACCAATTATAACAAGTTTCAGTTTGAATAGTAGAAATCCTGCTTGTATCGCCTTCAGTCAAATTACTAGTCCTCATGGTTATTCACATCATAGCTACTCAAAGATCCTATAACTTAAATTGACTTCTATATATTTCCTCACTCATCATTGATTGTAAGTTTATCTAAAACTTCAATATTTTCATTGGTAGATTATTTTACATTACCAAGATTGCTCCTAAGGGGCTCTACCACTTCAAATGGGTTGGATAGATAGTCATTATCCCTATAGGATGTAAAATGAGATTGATTGTGGATTAGAGATATACCATAATTAATATATTTTTTTCCACTTTGATGACCAAACAAGTTGGGCTATCAACAACAATTAGGGGAATTGAATAGATAATCTATTGTATAGAAGCATCTAACATCTTTTAGACAATGTCCTCTAGTTGAACTCTCCTAACTTTACAACCATCTATTCTATACAATGATTCATGCTAGTCATTTACATAAGAAACATAAGGCCCAGAAAATGAGGCCTTGAGCATATTCATGTGCACATGAACAACATAAAAGTTGTATATATGAAATCCATTTCTCTCTCCACTCATGTAAGGTGACAAATTTAGTGTTTCAAAAAATATTACTCTTTTGTTCAACTTTCCAAACCACCCATTCTAAAATCATTTTAGTGAAATTGTAAGAGTATTAGGAGCCTTGTGGACGATAATTTGTTTCCATGACTTGTAAAAAGCCATATCCATTAGGTAGAGGCCATATCACATGAATTTGAAGTACCATAGACTTTTAGGTGTGAAGGAAAATACCCTATTGGCCTACACAGGATCTTTTCCTTCACACCTAAATGCCCGGTAGGTGTGTAGGGGAAACATATTAATACTCCTTTTCAAAGTTGTGTCAAGAGTCTTAGGAAACCAACATTTTAGACATTATCCCAGGTTAATTCCATATCTTAATCTTAGTGAAGGCACATTTTTGGTAAATCCTATACGAGTGTTTGTTGATATAGATGATATTGTTTGCTTGACAACAATAAGTTTATATAGTCACTCTAGTGCTGTAAATTATCTACATGAGTCAGCCGACTTCTACTTGATCTTTGGACCAAGGCTCCTTGCCTATGGACACCTAGATTTGATGCATTTCTTTGACTAGAACTTCCAAAGAGGTTTATTTTCCACCTAGATTTGAAGCACCGATAAAGAGGTTTATTTTCCACCCAAAAATAGTAAAACTTGAAAAAGTGGTCCTAGAAATCTCTCATATCTGGATAGGGACCATATGAATTAAGAAAAATGATTTATTTTCCTAATTCCACCTGTAGAGAGACATACCTAGGCTAGAGGGAATTTCCCATTGATTAATTAGATGTAAACTTCTAGACTTCCATCATATCAATGAATCTCCCAATCTACCACTTAGGACAAGAGTGGCAAAGTCCCAACCATAGAGAATTTTTTTGGGACCTCCAATTAACTTACCACCATTAATCATTGTTTATTGGAGAAAAATAATGTGAAGGTTTTGTGGTGTGATGAGACACTTTAGAGCAAACATTTTGGAGGGATTGGTTAACCCTCACTAGTTTAGGGAGAGAATCATTCTGTATTTTGGCCTCTAAGAAATTTTCAAGAGATAATTACTAACATGAAATTATTTCCTTGCTAGATAGATGTTGAGCCTTGGACAAGAAGAATTTCCACCCTTGGAGCAAATCCTTTAGAGAGAACTCCTCAAGTGCTCCTAGGACCCAAACCAAACCCTTAGAAGTATCAAAGGTATTTTTTGCTCAATACCTCAGATTGTACTTTGGTCTCCTTGATGGATCCTCCTCATCATGCAAATGTTGTTTTTCAAGGTCATCACATAGATTATATGTTCCGTAAAAGGAGATTGGAAAATAAGAAGGGGATTTCTTACAAGGGGGAGGGAAAGGGTAGCTGAGGGATGATGGGAATTTATACCCTAGAGACTATATAATAAGTCTACAATCCCTCTAAAATATTTTTTGTAGGGAGATTCCCATCCTAGTAGTCTTCAAGGTCCTAAATTTTAAAATAGTTTATGAGTGAAGAATAGGAGAGGGAAATATGACATAGACCAACATATCTACTCCTGAAAAGTTAGCATGAATGAGGGAAAGACTATTATCATTTTGGACCTCCTTAAAAGGTGAGTGCATTGAGTTACTCCACATGATAGGGAAAGGGTCCTTATCACCCTCACGCGATTTTTTTCAATGTAGGATTAGGCACCACTTTTTATTCAAACACCCCACCAACCAAGTTCCCATAAAGGGGAGATATAGTCATTGACTTAGAAGACTCAATTACAAAATAATTCCTGACTCTTTACTAACATTGATGCGAGAGTGCACAGTTAGCATCCAAGTGATCATAGAGGTCACACCTAGTATATTGGAAAGGGACTTTCAGATTGTCGTTTTCTTCACCATCTATTATAATATATTCTTCTAAACCTTTCTTTAATTCTATTCTCACCAAGCTATTGGACAATATGAAATACCTATCAACTTATAATATGGGTTAGACTCATATCATGAACCCAAGAAGTTATCGATAAGTGAGAACAACTCCTCTGACTAAAAAATGAGTGGAAAACTACGATGTCTTACCCAAATTATAGTGGAGCTCACCCCTTCAGGCTTGGCATTGGAGGACAGGGTTGAGTTCCTAAAGAGAATAGGTCTATGGATAATATTCAAACAACTTATAGTGATGGATGTGGAGACCTCGTCCTATTGGAGAATGAGTGCAATCCATCCCCAAGTAGTGCTAAAGCTCACAACACATAACCCAGACTTAGTTGGAGTTCCTTTTACATCGATGATTTTAGGCTTTGATTCAAATTCTTTTATCATTAATTATTCTAACCGTTTTTTTTCCCATATCCATTGTTTCATTCAAATGCATATCTTCACCTAGAACTACACTCAAATCTTCTGGATTTGTTTTCACCAACTTATGATTCTTTTGTGTTTTTAGTCAACTTACATCTATATAATAGAGGAGGGGACGTCCCAAATTCCATGGGAGTATATAGAGTCATCTTGGATGGAAGATAGCCACATAAGAAAGTGAGATCCATACATGTACCAATCATACCAACTCGAGGGGAAAGGTCCTCAAAGCCTTGAGCATTCAGGTTTAACTCACAACTAAATGAAGGGAAACCTTTAAGAGTTCCATAGAGAAATAGAGGGTAATGTTCTAGGCCTATTGGGTGATAAATAAGATCTGCTAAATAACATTATAATTAGTAGTTAAATCATCTATAAACTCTATGTGATCATTCCCATGCAACAATGATTGCACCCAAGTCCCAAAATTAATGCTACTACACCATAGCCACTACACCATGAGGGAGATTTGAATAATTAGATACACATAATTGAATATCACCATGAGAATGTCGATAAGATCTACACCAAATCTTAAGATGTTAGATAGATTATATAACACACTTACATAAAACCTCAAAAATATCCCTCACTAGGATACCTAGGATATCTAGAATTTCATAGTCTAATGGTTATCACATTGAACACCAAACAAATGTATACATCCTATTTTTCAATATCACTGTGTGTTGTGAGCACTTTTTTTTATCAAATTTTTAACGAGTTAATATTTTTCACTGAAATAAACAAATGTATAAATCCTATTTTTCGATTTTTCGATATCACTATGTGTTGTGACCACTTTGAAATATTTTTCAACGAATTTTGCCCCTGAAGAATATATGGGCTTCCTTTGACTTACCACATCGATGGGTTAACTACTGATCCGAGCTGCTTTTCAGCTGCAAGATCGAGTTTTTTTTGCACTGCATGTTTCCTTTATCCTCTTTCTCATGCAACGATACGATCCTGGGTGTGGCGTATTTTGGTTACAATGTTTAAAGAGAATGCAGACAAGGAGAAGAGTAGCTATAGGTCGACAGAATCGTTGGTGGCGGGAGAAGTTTCAGGGCATAGTCGATGCCACTAAATATACAAATTTGTTGGAACAATCTCTCTTCAAGGTATGGTTGGAAAACACTCTGCCTCTATCTTGTGTTGTGCACTCATTTTATTCATTTTATTGTGAAAATCAATCCATAAAAATCATTGAGCACGAGTTCCAAGGTAAATACATCATCAAATTCTTTCCAAATAAAAATCGATCTGATGATCTATTAATTTCGTTGATCTCTCTAGGGTTATTGTTGCGATCTAGAATTAGTCGGCTCTGTAATTCTGTGCAAAACAGAGTGTAGATATGTATTCATTTCTCAAGGAATCCAATATGGATAAGAGATCCATTAATTTCGTTGATCTCTCTAGGGTTATTGTTGTGATCTAGAATTAGTTGGCTCTGTAATTCTGTGCAAAACAGAGTGTAGATCTGTATTCATTTTTCAAGGAATCCAATATGGATAAGAGATTCTAGAGTAGGTGAAATCGTGGTAGTATATATGCGCCCAAATTTGGTCAAGATACTTTCCCTGCCATGGATTTTTGTGAAACCCTTGTCTTTTCAATATTTCGTAGCTTCAAAATGACATTAACAATCAATGACAAAAAGAACAGGATTATAAATCTAGCAGTCAATGGGGAAAGGCACATGTATAAAAATCTGGAGATTCCTTTAATTGAATTCAAAGGTCAAAGTCTTGGTTTTCAACCCAGCTTGTAAGTTTCATCTGTAGAATGAAGTGAGTCCACTTTCAATCCTGAGTAAAGCTCAGTAATGACAACGTTGAAGACTAAATTGTGAACCCATAGTGTTTTAACTGTAGCTTGTAAGTATGTCAGGAACCCCATGGATGATAGCGCCGGAGTTAATTGAACCTGTGTGAATGATTGTCTTTCCAAATTATACTACATGCTAGTTTATGGATTGAGGACCTCTAGTTTTAAAACAGAGTATCAGATATGATTTGTAGCGCAGAAACCCAATATATGAAAACCTGATATCAGTTTTCTATCCATTTCCAATCCCTTGTGAATATTGGAATTTTGGTTCCTCCATAGTTGCATTCTTTACAAAGACAATTAAATTTTTAGGAAAGAAATCCAAAGAATGAAAACTTCCTTCCTTGCCAAGAATCATGTGATAGTGCATGATATGATCGACCTTGATCTCCTCCAATTTCCTTTTCTTCCAATTGGAATTTTTTTATTTACTAAACCTCAAGTTGATTGGAGGTTCTATGATCATATGAGAGGCAACTAACTAGAGGCCTTAAATTTGACAAGCAATTGTTTTCAAGACTTGACAATGATCGGAGATGTCATAGAAGGAGTATTGACTAGGATGTATATGCCTTTCCATATTGGAAACATACAATAAACTTTAGAAGCAATGACTGGAATTACATCTATGATCAGAACAAGTATGGAATGTTATCTCAAGGATATCAAAGTCAAATCTAGAATAAATCAAAGGGAAGACCCAGCTAGTGAGGGAGAAACCACTCCAAATTCCATAGAAAATAAAAAAGAAAATCTCTCCTTCTCATTAAGACTTCCCACTTCTTAATCTCCTTGGTGAGTTCAAGAGCTCATTTGATTTTCATTTTATATATGGGTACGAAAAACTAGTGAACAATGTGCTTAATTTACACATGTAAGAAATGCACTAAACTCACAATCCTTGCCATCATTACCTAGTTGGTCTATGTGATAATTTTCTGTGTGAGATGCCTTTGTGATCACACCAAGGATTCCTTCTTAGATCCCTAATGAGATCTCTATCCTATGCCTATCAAAATATGCTCTCGCTTGAAAGTGTTCCCTAGGTGAGGTAATATTGATCATGCTTGCAATCTAGTTTCACATATCATTACCTTTTTTCCAGGTCCATCCATTTTTTGTGAGTGCATTACATCAATGCTTGGGCTCCAAACCCATAAACTCTAATGGATTTTGAGTAAGTGCACCCTTAACTACGGTATGACTGGTAAAGTCTCAGTCTTTATATTGCTGGGGACTCACTAATGACATAAGATTTTCTATTGGTTTATTTAAACATATCTTATTATTTGGTCCATATCAATATTAATTTGATATTGAATTATACTTATTTTTAATATCCATGTTGGATGTCTAGAAATGTCCCTTACTTGAGTACACTTCTATAGATAAGAGACACATTTATCTTATGCACCTAAACAATGTGCTTAATTTACACATGTAATAAATGCACTAAACTCACAATCCTTGCCATCATTACCTAGTTGGTCTATGTGATCATTTTCTCTATGTGAGATGCCTTTGTGATCACACCAAGGATTCCTTCTTAGATCCCAAATGAGATCTCTATGCTCTGCCTATAAAAATATGCTCTTGCTTGAAAGTGTTCCCTAGGTGAGGGATATTGATCATGCTTGAAATCTAGTTTCACGTATCATTACCTTTTTTCCCAAGTCCATCCATTTTTTGTGAGTGCATTGCATCAATGCTTGGGGTCCAAACCCATAACCTCTAATGGATTTTTATTAAGTGAACCCTTAACTGTGGTATAACTGTTAAATACTCAGTATTTATATTGTTGGGGACTATCTCTTCCATTGGAAGGAATCCATCATGGTTCCTTCTGACACTCCTTTTGCAGGAGGTGTTTTCTTCGCCCAAAATCACAATCCTATTGACTACCCCTTCAATCTTCTGAAGCTCACCTTCCAGGCTAATATTTATCACCCAAATATTAATCTGAATGGAAGCATCTGCCTAGATATACTGAAGGATCAATGGATCCTTGCACTTACTATTTCCAAGGTCCTGCTATCAGTTTGTTCCATGTTAGATGACCCCAATCTGGATGACCCTTTGATGACTGAGATTACTCATGTTGATAAGACCAACCGAGCTCATTCACATCAGTTGGAAGGTACTCAAAGGTACCAAGATAGAGCCTTCAATCCATACATTTTCCTCTGTCTGGACTCTGGAGGTGTCACCATCTTATATCTGCTCCCGGGATGACTGGCACAAAACCACAACCAACCCAACCCACTAGGATAAGTGCTAATGAGAATAGACCTTGTTTACTCCAATGAAAAATATTTCATCTACTTGGCTCAGTAAAAAGTTCTAAAAAGACAAACAATTATCATTACACATGCATGCCAAAGGTTTAGCATTCAGGGGTTGATAACTAGTGAACTCAGGCTCACATGTTTAAAGCAGGCCCCATGCAAGAGTTTCATGACCATAACACCGATAAGACTACATGAAAGGTAATAGGCAGAGAAACACTGTAACTAATTTTCCATATGATATCCATCAAACCCTGTTGTAGGAAATTTTTATTCTAAATCTTGTGAAACATACACCACATCACCAGGACCTTACCTGACATCACATAAGACTTTCATTCTTAGATAGAAGGGAAAGACATTATTGCCTGAATTGTGTTGAGACCATTTATATGGATTATTATTTCCCTGGGAACTTGAATGACATACCTTGGATCAATTTCTAACATCAAAATGGCTATGCTCACTAGTATCATCAAAGTTTCTCTCATTAGAAGTAAAAATGAGAATAAGATGAGCTCATGTTTGGATAGGATAATCAAGAATTAGAAAAAAAAATTGATAGAATTGAGATGGAACATGATAATTTGAGCTCCTTAGGTGGTTGGAGTAGTGTATATTGTTGTATCTGAGTGAGATGACTGCATATCGGTCTTTTGTGCACGTATGTGCAAATGCTGCCAACATTCTGCTGATGGTCAAAATGCAGTTTGAGTGATAGTCAAAATTTAGACTGTGATCACTAGTAGATAAATGACCACTAAGGTTAGTTAAATAAGCTTATTGTATTGTGATGGAGATTTTTAATCATGAAAGGTATGCATATAAAATCTGTAAAAAGGCTCTGAGCTATGAGATACTATCAACAGACAAGACCGGTGTTTCCTACAGGAATATTCTTTTGACAAATTTGCCTTTAGGGTTTTGCAAGTTATCACCTATTTGCTTGCAAAATATTCTTAGAATATATATGTTATGTATCTTGTTGAGTAGTTATACAAGATGGTATTGCTCATGGAATGTGCCTCACCTTGATAAAGCTCATTTTGAGCATGTTCTACAACATACTAACTCCTATCCAAATACCAATATAATAGTGTATTAATTAATGAAAATTGTAGCTTAAGTTGATAAACTTGGCTTAGAGACCTAAGAGCAAACCAACCTTTATCATCAAAGACAAAAACCAATGGATAGCAGCATGACTATTGTAGCTCTCTCTCCGCTTTTTTCTTTTGGATTGATTGCAATAGAGTAAACATAGGTTTGTACTGAGAGTAGCCAAGTGCATCTACAACTCGTGTAAATATGTGACATCTATAACATTGACAAATTAAATTTTTTAAAAATGGTCTGTAAAATTGTTTTTTTTTTAAATAGGCAACCATACTAATTATAAAACTCTATAAAATTACATAGAAGGTGTTCTGCATGTGGTTCTACCAACTATTGTTCATGTGCTTGTCAAGCTATAGACTGGAAACTCTATAACAGGCATCACTATGCACCAGTGGTAGATTAGGAGGAACATGAAGAAATTGATATAGATGACGAGGATAATGTTGAGGATCACATTCTTGTAGATAACTTGGATGACTCTTAGGGGATTTACTCGGCATGTTTCTCTTTTAAGAAACTTGATTGTGTGGCAACTACTTTAGTTTTTTTTGGCCATGTTTATTTTGATGTCAAGAAATGCACCTGTTTACCATTGTTTATGCACATTTTCATAAAATCTATGAGAGCATAGTACTGTCTTTGAAAGCTTTAGTAACATTTTTGTTGATGCATGATGCACTTGGAAGCCAGATTGTCATTCTTTGCTTTGCAGGTATGAAAATTTTGACATACATTTAGCTTCATTGTTGGCCATCAAAGTCTTGTGTGTTGGTGCTTTTTGTTTTTAAACTGTGAGGATTTTATATGTGTACAAGTGGAGATGCAAAATGATTGGCATTGTGATTGAATTTTTGCAATTCAGACAATTATAAACAATCAGATTTGGCAGAGTGAATATGTTGGTATTCCATTTATATGTGCATTTATGGAAATCTATTATTGCAACCTTAAGAAATATGCAGAAACATTGATACATCTAGCATTTTCCAGTTTCCAAAGATTCTTTAATAATATACTACCATTTACAATCCGATACTCTTTTGTGCATATAACACATGAATAAAACACTCTCTTGTGTATATAACACATGAATAAAACATGGGGTATTTTAGTCACTATTTTCTTATGAATGAGTTTTGTATCATTGGATTATGATTTCTCTGCCAACGAGGATTTTGATGAGTTCCAACAGAGATTTTATAAAATTCTGCCTAAATGAACACAATAACGAATTGAAGCCAAGGTTTCATGAGTTGTCCTTTAAAAAGGACTCTCAACGATGTTTACCCATCACACGATGTTTTTCCTTTATAAAATTCCACCTAAAAGGAAGCATACATTTGGGGCAACAGGGTTGTATGAAATTGTGCAGATGGCCTTGTCATGTGCATGAAGTGTGAACATTGGCTTGCCATCAAAATCTGCAGTAGATGCTGCTGCATGAATATCAAAACCTCGAACAATGCCATCTTCAGCGCTAACCTATAATCACATAAAAAACCATGCCAAATATATTTACTCAAGTGAATATGATTTGGATTGATGACTAATTTCTTTAGTTAGGAAGCAATTATTGTGCATCACATTCACTTATTCAAGAACTGCAATGGCTCTCCACAACAAAAGATCAAATCAACCCTTGAAGAAAAAACACAATCAAGATACATCTAGCATTTTCTTACCATAAATGAGTGATCGGTATGGGGATCCCATGCATGGATTTCTACATCTACTGGAACTGGCCACTGTATCCCTGGGTGTGTGGGGGCCCTCATGTCCATCTATACATGTTGAAAACATGATCAGTAAGCAAGTCTAAGAACCTCATAACAACAAGAATAAATCACTGAGAGTTAATGAGGTGCACTATTTCCTAGCCAACAGAAAAGGAAGAGAACCAAAAAACAATGGATTTAACATGTCATTTCATCAAATTGTCCTTAACAGCATTAGCAGTAAAACAAAAATAAAGTATACACATTTGAAAATGGAGATTCTCCAGAAAACCACTGTGGTTGAATTAAAAGCCTGTTGCTATTTTAAAATACAACATTGGCTTCTCAGAAATTTGAAATAATTAGTTCGTCCACCTCTAAAGAGATTTAACCTGCTTAATATCATCAAACTTAAAGGAACAACACAACATCAAAGAAGAAACTAGCTTACCCAATGTTAAACTAAATATTCATCTAGGGATCTTTGGAATTTTGCGGTGAGGTTAATTTAGGCTGATGAACAAGAACAGAAGAGAGGAAATAGGCTACCACAGAATGAGAATTTACCTGCAAATATGACATCTCCTTTGATAGTATACTATCTTCTAGCAAGATATGACACATAGATAAGGATAACAGCCCTAATTATAATAGAGATTATTATTTTACTACTGGCCCCTACATTTACGCACCTTCATAAAGGTGTTCAATCAGTACCCATCTTCAACACTTTTCAATTTCATTTATACAGCATTATATAATTATGCTATTTTAGGTCATCACATTTTCCAACTTGGGTGTAAGGTGTAGTAATAATTAACTCTTTTAGGCCAAACACCATTGAAAAATGCAAAGAGCTATAAAGGAAAAATGATTTTGCAGATAGTCAAGTGCACACAAGTATGAGTCTCTGACATAGATACATCGAACAAGGAAAAGGCACAAACTTGTATAGTTAGTGCATAGTAAGCAATTAGAAAAATAAAGAAAGATAGGGACCACAGGAGGTAGTATCTAGACAATCCAGAACAATCCAAAGTTTTGAGGTTTGGGTTCACAAAAGACTGCACAATATTGAGTATCAAACAATTTTTTGACTAGAATATTGCCTTTACTACATTGGCAACTAGACAACAACTAACATGAACCTAATGTATGAGATTACAAGTATATAATGTAAAGGCTTCATAATGTCTTAAGGAGATAGTTGAGATCTTCAATACTTTCAAAACCTACCACATTACAGAGAATTAAACAAATGAGTTGATGCTATATCCAAAGAGGTATTACTTATCCACTTTGGGGTACTTCTCGCTATAAATTTCAATGAGGGAATGCCAGGCGGCATGCCAGGCATGCCGGAGGTTTCTAGATCTCACCTTTGTAGTTTTATTTCAAAATTTTCCAGTTGTGTTTTTTTATCTTATAGTTTTAGTTTTTTAAAAGATCTTAAAGGAAGACTATATTTGTTTTCCTAAAAGGGACATTATGTTTAGTGGATAGTTTAAGATTTGGTTTACAAAGCAAAGTAAGATTTATATTTTGTGTTTTGTGCTACAACACCCATAGAAAGCATTTTTGTGCTTTAAATAGTAATAAAATGTGATAGTTTTTCCTAGAAAAGAAGGATTCATAATGTAGTGGTATATTTTGGGTATTACCAAATAGATACTTTATGTTGCATTTCGTAGCCTTTAACCTTGTATTAACTTGTTTGCACTAAAATAATATAAAGTCTTGTACAAATGTTATTGCTGATGATGAGAATGAATGGATTAGTGGCCTCATGATGCTATTTGTTGATGATATCTATTTCATTGCAATGTAGTCTTCTATCTTTTCTTCAATGGATTTGTTGCAAGTGAATAGTTGTGTAGATGATGTGTTAGGAATCATGAGGTCTATATGCATGAATGTTCAAACTGATAAGTATATATTATGAACAACAATGGTTGTTATTGTCCTCAGTAAATTTTTCCTGATCATCCAAAGTCTTGGAAATGCACCTTGATTTAATTCATGAGAGTTGCTCTTATCTTCCCTCCATAAATTGCAATCAGGATTTTATCAATAGCTTGGATTTGCCAGTTTTTATTACACCTTGTACCAGATGTGTTTCAGGGCCATACCAAATGCATTTGTATGTTCATGTATGTGGTAGGCCCCCCTAGAGCATGTTTCCTATATCTACCACTTGATGCAACATGAATATATGTATAACCAAATAGTGTTATTTTTTCTACCACTTCACTAGGCATTATTATTTTTTCTTTTCACACCTAGGTGATTTTACAGATAATTACTACAGTTTCTAGGCGAATTGAGTTGTGTGATTTAAAAACATGTTTCCTACTGTCGTGTGGAAATGGATCTATGGGGCCGCATAAGAAGTTGTCCCCAATCCATTTGACAATCGAGTACCACAACTACAGAACATTTACAAGTTTCCCATGTTCATCATTACAGACCTTGCAGGCGATTTCCAATGAGTTTTGTTGGTGAGACAAAGTCCGTTGGTAGGTAAATGTAGACCTTTCGACTTTAATCGATGGACAGTGAAATAGGAATCCTTATCAATCCCAACCCATATCATGAGGTTGCTTCCCTGTTTGTATTTCCAATCAAGAAGACTGTGCAGCTGCAGCCCATCACGGGCTGTGAAAGTGGCCGAAGATTTCCTCAAGTGGGTAGAAGGGGAAGAGAAAAAGGCTTTTTGGCCCATTTCCCCTCATTTCTATTGTATCCTCATTCGAAATCTGACAAAGGCAAACAGGCTCTCGCAGGCAACTGGTCTCGTGCAAGCACTCGCCTATGACCATAGTGCAACTCCCATTCTCGATCTCTGCAGATCATTCGTACAGGGCTGCACGGATTTGGATTCGAAACCTGAGTTGTTTGGCTTGTTGATTGAATAGTTAATGAGAGTTGGCAGGATCCAGGGAGAGGAGAGCCATGGATTTGGTTTGATGATAAAATATGGGATGGCACCCACCAATTTAGGCTCCTGGAATGACCTTTTACATGCCCTCGATCGCTTAAACTGCACTGCCCTGGTATGGAATCTCTTCACATAGATGACCATTGCTAATAGTTTCACATTTAATATTGTTCTGCATGCTTTATGCAAAGAAGGAAAGTTGGAGAAAGCACTGGACTTGTGTCTTACAATATGCTTATTTGGGGGTTTTGTACACATGGTCATGTAGAATTTGGAATGAAATTGATAGAGCAAATGCCTGACAAGGGTTGCCATCCTAATGTCATCACATATAATATCTTACTGAAAGGTTGTTGCCAACAAGGAATGTTGGAGGGGGCGATTTCTGTGTGGCAACAGATGGTCAAAAGAGGTTTAGTGCAGAATGATTTCTCTTTTAATATATTGATTGATGGGCACTGCAAGGAAGGGGATATACAGGAGGCTTTTAGGCTACGAGACGACATGCCTCGACTCAGGGTTTCGCCTAATCTTGTTACTTTCAATACACTTTTGAATGGGTTTTGCATAAGAGGCGAGATACAGGAAGCACAAGACCTTCTAGTCCAAATGTTGAATAGTTGTTCACCTTGTGGGCAGATTCCAAAGGCTGAAGTGGTTCAAGACAACCATGTTTCTTCTGTTGACAGTAGTGCACTAGTGACTGAAACTAAAGTTGGTGAACTTCTGTCGATGGAGCTTTTGCAAGGTGAGCACTTAAAGCCTAATCATATTACTCATACAGCCTTGATAAGTGCGTATTGTAGGGCAGGGAAGCTTCAACAGGCGTTTACGCTCTTTGAAGAAATGGTGAGAAGTGGGATCATGCCCAATGAAATTACTTACAGTTCTCTTATTAATGGGCTATGCAAGGCAGGGAAACTGTTGGAAGCCAGAGAGATTTTG
>LPNX011020576.1:13356-47800 GCA_001517045.1 Pseudotsuga menziesii | reverse complement strand
CCCTAATCATATCACTTACACAATACTAATTGATGGCTATTGCAAAACAAGAAACATAGAGGAGGCTCAGAAACTGTTAGATGAGATGGAAAAAAGAGGTTTGAAAGCTAATGTTGTCACTTACAATGCACTCATAAATGGACTTAGCAAAAAAGGACAGATTGATGAAGTATTGGAAGTTTTCAATACAATGCCCAAAATGGGTGCGATTCCTAGCATTGTGACTTATAGCATTATGATTGACACATACTGTAAGTAAGGAAATCTGCAACAAGCTTTTGCACTGCACAATGAAATGATACAGAAACAGCTGATTCCCAATGTTGTTACTTTCTCTGCACTTATCAATGGATTAAGAAAAAATGGGAAAATGCAGGAAGCAAAATATCTATTCCAAAAGATGCTTGAGAAATGTTTCTTTCCTAATTATATTATTTACACCTCACTTATTGATGGGCTCTTCAAGCAAGGAAATATGATCGCAGCATTTAAGCTTGGGGAGGAAATGATTAAAAAGGGCTTCATGTTTGATGTTGTCACTTACAATGTATTCATCAATGGCCTTGGCAACAGAGGTAAGATAAATGAAGCCAAGGAACTTTTTAGTGAAATGCACCAAAGGGCTTAGCTCTAGATTGCATCACTTTCAACACCCTGATGCATGCATACTGCAAGGCCGGTAATGTTAACAAGGCATTTGAACTTCTTGATGAAATGATGAGGAATGGTTTAATGCCTAATGTTGCTACATACAACACCCTCATATCTGGGTATTGCAATCTAGGAAACGTGGACAAATCAGAAGAGCTCTTGAATGAGATGAGCGAGAGAGGGCTTTCTCTGGACTATATAACTCACAAAACTCTGATTCGTGGTTACATCAATAATGGCAACTCACAGAAGGTGTTCCAGGTGCATGAACAACTACTAGAGAATGATCTTGTTCCAAACATTAGGACTTACAATGCACTGATACAAACTCTTTGCTCAAAGGGAATGACACGAAAAGCAAAGGCCGTTTGGGATGAAATGTCAGAGAAAGTATTATTGCCAGATGTAGCCACTTACAATGCTCTTATGGATGGACACTGTAAACAAGGAAATTTGAAGGAATCATTTCGGTTGTATTGGGAAATGATGAGCAAATGTCTAGCTCCAACTCTTGTAACTTATAATGTACTCCTTGTTGGCCTTTGTCAACTAGGAATGATGCAAGAGGCAGACAATTTGCTGAATGAATTGGTGGCAAAAGGTTTTGCAACCAATTCTATAACTTATAACACGCTTATTGGTGGGTATAGAAGGTCAAGAAATCTAAAAGAGATCCTCAAATTGCATGGTGAAATGATGACAAAAGGACTCAATCCTAATCCTGATAATTATAATGTGCTTATCAGTGGTTTTGTTGAGGCAGGTATGATGCGTGAAGCCAACGATTTTTTGCATGAAATGAAACAGAGAGGGTTCACTCCCAACCTCCCAACATACAATAGTCTGATTTGTGCATGGTGCAAATATCGCAACAACATTGAGGTTACAAGGCTTCTTAAAGAACTGTTGGAAAAAGGTTTTGTGTTAAATTCTAGGGCATTTCGGTCTCTCATTATTCATTTTGCAAAAACAAGAGAGAAAAGGAGAGCACAAAGAGTCTTAAAATGGCTACTTAAAAAGGGTTTGGTTCTAGAACTATGATTGTGTCATGACATGCAGTCAATGAAGGGGTATTAGCTGATTGGTTTCATGAATATTTATTGGTAGGAAAGGAGAAGCCTCCACTATTGATATTGCACATGAGGATATTTTGAGTTTCAAACTTTCAAAGCCGTGAACCCCTGGAAATCGAGTCTTTCATACAATGTTGCATATATGCATTTATATTCAGAAATTGCATTTGAGTTTTCATCTATGAAGTGCTAAACGATGTAACTGGACTGAATTTTGCATTCATGCATTGTAGAGATGAGCATTGTAAGGCAGCATTTGCTACTAGCTTTATTTGTGTTTACAGACTTGCATCTTGAAGAAAGATTCTGCAGATGCAAAGTTTTCTGCTCTATTTTTTATTAGTAAACAGGTAAATGTGCTCGAAAGCTAAAAGGTTGGAAGCACACGTTTCATGAAATCTCGATATAAATTAGACATTTTATCCTTACACATGGATTCTGTTCAGAACAGTAATTTCATTATCAAATTTCAAGAGACATTGAAACTGACATTGTTGTATATTGCTATGGGATATGCCAAGCATCAAGTACTGTATGTATTTGGCACTCTTTCGCAACCTGTAATATCCCTCACCTTTTGATGAAGGTAAATAAAGGTTATACATTGCAGGCTTGCAGATGTCGATGTATGAGAGTATCCGAGAGCATACATGAGCTAAGAAATGTTTTTTCTCCATCATTTGAACTGGATTATTGTTGTAGTCATATTGGACTCACTAATAATTTCACAATTTCCTTTGAATTGAATTCCATTTGCTAGCACATGAAGAATGCATGATAATTCCATTTTGCTGCTGATAAAGTAGACCGTGTTCATTTCTCTAGGCTGCTCTTGGATTGTTCACTTAGGCATCATTCTTCTGGGGTTGATAAACCTTATTTTTGAATGTGCATACCCTCTCCTAATAGGCCATGACTATGGTATGGTCTATTCTAGCTGGGATGTGAATGTGTTGTCTCTATTCTATAGATAGTGGTTGATTTTGAAGCTGTAGTAGGTATAGGTTTTGTAGATGGTAGGGATAATGGAGTTATATGTACTTCTTGGCAGATTTAAGAAATGTTCCCCAAGTTTATCTTTAGTTTGTAGCACTATTTAGTTTGTAGGCATCTTCTTTTAGTAACCATTCACGAGTTCTTCTCTTACCATCCCATTGCTGAACAAAATTACCTCAACAATGAATAACAAAATTTATGTAGCAACACACACATCCTCAATTGGATTCGACAACTATTTCTTAAACACATCCCTTATTCTTTGTCCATATCAATTTTAGGTTATTAGGTATGCATCAATGCATTATGTTGTTCTCTAAGACTCTTTTGCAGACCACTTTAATAGATTGCGAAACTGTTTACGATATTTTGTTTCCTAAGAACTGTATATTTTTGTGCTTATTAGTGTGTTTGAAAGATTAAATTGGATTTTAACCTTGAATGTCTTTGGATCTTATTGTCTTTTATTAGAATTACAAATGATCAAATCTATGTGTTAATATTGCTCCTCTTCCCAATTCTTAAAGGGTGCTAGCTCAATGGAAGAGCGCCTGTTTTACAAGCAGGAGGTTGGTGGTTCGATTCCTCCATGCCCTAATGATATTGGAATGTATTTATAAAGGTAAAAAATGTAGTAGTGCAAGATGGATGCAATATTAGATGCAACACTAAATGCAAAACAAGATGTAAAAGTGGACGTCACACCAAACACAAAAGTGGATGCAAAAGTTGACCTTATGTTAGACACAAATATGGGCACAAAAATGGATATCACACAATGCAAAATTGGATGCAAAAAGAGCCTCAACACTAGACACAATTAATGACTCAAAACTAGATGCAATACTAGGTCCAAAACTAAACGCAACAGTAGATGCAAAAGTGGACTCCTAACTAGACATAAAATTGGACATTAAATTGAGCACAAAATATGGTGTATCGATGGACATAAAACTAGGTGTAACACCAGGTGCAAAAATGGAAGGAACACTTGGCGCAAACAAAAACTTAAAATGAGACACAATATTGGATGCAAGATGGGACAAAACATTGAATGTAAAACTAGACGTAATATTGAATGCAATATGGGATGCAACATTCGACACAAAACTAGATGCAATATTAGATACAAACATGGTTGCAAAACTAGGCACAACATTAGGCGCAACACTGGGTGCAACATTGGGCTCAAACATAGATGCAAAAAAAGACATCAACCGGGATGCAACACTAGGTGCAAACCTAGACGCAAAATATGACGTAAAACGAGATGAAACATTAGGCACAAACATGGATACAAAAAAAGACGTAAAACAAGATACAAAATTAGATGCCAATGAGGATGCAACATTATAATTAAAATTGGATGCAAAACTAGATGCAACATTGGGCCGAAAATTGGATGCAATCCTAGATGCAACGTTAGATGCAGAATTGGACACATAATTTTATGCAAAACATGGTGCAAAATTGGGTGCAAGACTCGATGAAAAACTAGGAGCAAAATAAGACGCAAAATTGAATGCAAAACTGAGCGTGAAACTGGGTGCAAACAAGGATGTAACAAAGGACGCAAAAAAAGATGCAATAGAAGTTGCAAAATTGAGCGGAAATAAAGGCATAACAAAAGATGCAAAAAATTGGGCGCAAAAATAGACACAAAAATGGATGTTAAAAAGAATGGAAAAAAAGATGCAATAGAGGGCATTTTACGAAAATGTACAATAGCGCCAAGTTTAGTGCCAGATTGTTCATCACAATTGGGAAAAAATTACACTAAAATCCGGTGCTAAATTTGACGCTAAATCCAGTTTTTGTTGTAGTGTGAACATGAAATCTATGTTTCTAGGCAAATATTGTAACTGATGGATATAAAATATAATTTTATAAATTTTTGGATATAATATGGCTTAATATGATATATATAGAAATGCATACTAAGATATATGAAAATGAGCACACTTAAACATAGGAGTTTCCCTCCATGATTTTGAAAATAAAAACTAAGAGCTTGAATTTAAGGCATTTTAGGTTTGCAGAGAAAAACTATAATTTATATTTATAGATGAATTGATAATTACATTCCTTAGGTGCTTACATCTCTTCACATGAACCATACTGTCCTTAAGGACTCCATAGACAACTTCTACATAAACTGACTGTATATGTATATAAATGTGCTTTTCTAAAATTCTGTCAAGTTTCCTGGATTTTCTACATAGATAAAAATAATGTAAAACTAAAACTTGTTTTCAACAACACCAAAGATCATTTTTCATGGACATCTGCATCCCAACAAGAGGAACATCAAATCATTTGTTGTGATGATATTGAAATAAAATCATCTAAAGATTCCTCCAGGACCATAATTCCAATTTCACATTGTTGACAATTCTTGGAGATTCCACCTGCTTCAGTGTTGTGCTCTCTTAAGATGCGTGTATATCAAATATTATTATCTTTTGAAAGAATACTGAAATTTAAATTAACCGGTCAGTTAGTGGCATGGGAGTAACATTTTGTATGTCATATTCCTATTTCATCTATCTAAAGAGAAGTGAATTTCCACAAAGTAATTGGTTAGTTCCTTTCTCATTTTCCAGCTTCAACAGACATCCCAAAGCCATTAAGTAGGCTAAATTATTGGTTCCTATCCTCGGCTTGTTTTGAATTGGAAAAAATGATTATTTGGAGAAAACAATAATCGTCTAGTGCTACTGTAAGCATGATGTCCTTGATTGGCCCCATTCAAGCAACCTTGGGCATATGTTTTATCAATCAATAGCTCCCAAGTCCCAACTTTCCTAGGGGTTCTTTCCTTAAACTCTAATCTGCAACCTTGAAGTAAACCTTATATCTTCAAGAAAATATGAAAAGTTTCCTTTTACATATTGATATATGGATTGCTATGCATGATATTGAAATACCCAAGAGAAGTGTACAGCCTCACAGAGTAATTCCCTGAAATCCTTCAGCTCCTTGTTCCTAAACGATTTATTCAAAGACTGTTCTGCAGAAATAGTACGTCACACATTTGAGATACATGTAAATTTTTTCTGCATCCTTTCAAATTTGTTCTGCATCTAGATAATGTTGTCCAATAGTTTCATATGCTCCTCTACACACATAACATATGCTTGATCTTTATTTTTCTCTTTTCTTGTAACATATCCCATGGCAAAACTCTGTTTTAAATGGACAACCACAAAAAGGTCGTTGTTTTTTTAGGAGACTTTATTTTCCTTATCTTAAATCACCAACAGACCTCTGTTTGGTCACCACTATCTATCATAACCTTGTTTTGAACCCATTCCAATGTGTTTGACTCATCATTCAATTGCATATGGCCCTTTTTCAATTCCGCCTCACGTAAGTTCCATCTTGCTTCCCTGACCTCTTCTAGATCCAAGGACTGAGCTCTATTCCATCCTTGAGACCAGGTAGTGGTCAAAGCCAAAGCCTTTGATTTAAATAATAAAAGCCTTGCAAATTTGTTGTCTTTAAAACAAATATGACCCATCTGTGCAAATATGCCTAATATTGACTAAATTATACAAATTTCACATATCTCGTCCAACAACTTCCAAAGTTTTTTTAGAACATGGTTTCTTTAATTTGTCTAGAGAGACAGCGCCCATGGAAGCATTCGTTTTTCTCAGAACGATCTATCATCTCTCTTGCATTTTTAACTTTATCATAAATAATTTGCAACCACTTTTGGACAAACACTTATTTTGAACTTTTTGCTCAAGTTGTAATTTACTACTCATTTCTTCTAAGAGGTTCTTCATACGACTTAGCTTATCTTCCAGGAGTTGAGTGTATTTATCCAAGTGAATTACATCATTTATGAACTCGATGAGTGGAGGAATACCCAAGCTAACAGAGTTGCTTATGGTGTTGGCTACTGCTCCATCAACAACCCTCATGGCTTTTGCAGAGTCAAAACAAAGAAAATATCAGTATCAAACAAACATAAGAACTAGCATATGTATGCAGTGTGCACAGTGAAGTGATTTTAAGGCTGGTTTTGACTCTTGCTTGTGGCCTCTTTGTGACTGGACAATGACTATGTATGTCATCTAGGGTTGGGCCCTGACCTATGTGATCCCTCCAAGGGTTGAGTCGTGGTTGTTGTGACCTTCTTTTGTTGGCTTTGGGTTGAGTTCGTGACCTCCTTTAGCTTCCCATACAGAGCTGTTACCTCTGGGTGGTTTCCATACTTGAAACGTGGCATTCTTGGCATGTTTGAACTTGATGCGTGAACTTGGTGAGTTGGGTCATGCCACGCATCAGCCCTAGAGGGCATGTGACAACCACTGCCCAGCCTAGGGAGGTCATACCATTCATAAGTTGTCCATCACTCCCTTCAACATTTCTTGAGCTTAGCTTGAACTTATAAAGGATGGATGTAGTCTGTTTGGGGGCTACTTCCTATTTGGATAGGAAAGACCTAGACTATGATTTCCATTTAAATACTCTCTGTACTTTGAAGTTACTTTTGATTATTTTGCATACTTAATGACACACCTACAGCTATGAACCTGGTCAATGTCTACAAAACATGTGCTAAAGTGCCCAACTTCCAACATTATTGGACAATTATATTATTTTCTATGGATTTTTCTATAATGGATTGAATATTCTATACTTCCAAATTTCTACCATCACAGAGAATCTAGATGCTACATAATCTGATCAAGGAACTATTATGATTATTACAAATAGTTTTTCTTAGTTTTTTGTTGAAACATTTCCCTGACTTTCACATGGATCAATAGCCAGAAACAATGTGGTTTAAGTGTGCGACTATGTGACATGAAATGGAAGTATAATATGGTAGTTCTTGTCAGCATGTCATTTGTTGGAAATATTCATTCCAAACTCAAATAATGAGATTAGATTTTGAGTTCACATTTCCAAAGAGCTCTATTTTAATCCTCATAAATGCAAAGGAACTCTCATATGTGGTCACTTGTGTCCAAGTATTTTTCATATGAGAGGTCATGTCAATTTCTATAGTCATAATAAATGTGGGAGAATTCTTGATATAATTGATCTCAGAACATTACTGGTGGGTGAATCCATGGACCTGGGTAACACTTTTTGGCAAGAGCATTTCGGCAAAAACAAAAAAACGCACCTCGGTCGAGGGCTTGTTAAGCCCTCGACCGAGGTCTTAATATCTCGACCGAGGTTTTATTAAGCCCTCGACCGAGGTATTTAAATTCCTCGATCGAGGTATTTAAATACCTCGACCGAGGTATTGCGGGATTTACAAACCCTCGGTCGATGTATTTAAATACCTCGACCGAGGTATTTAGATACCTCGGTCGAGGTTCATACCTCGGTCGAGGGTTTAAAAAAACAGACTTAGCCCTCATTCAAACAAATGGAAAATTTCCTCTGCCTTGCAGAGGTGTAAACCCTACCATTCCTAGCACATAACTGAGCGGAGTTGATACCGATAGATTCACCAACGAATCTTCTATCCATTGACGTGTCATACACGCATTTTGGCATTCATATGATATTTATTTTTTAATTACTTCTAAAACTTATACTTAGAAAACCACACTGCAACTTCGAAGCAGCTCAAAGAAAAATCCGCAGAGTTAAAAATACACATCCAAAAAATTCTTAAAAATGCCCACATCACATATCGACGTGTCCTCTTCAAAAGGGTATCTTTGGTTTTTCAATTTTTAAAAAAATATCACTATGAATCCAACATAATATTCTACAATTTGTTTTTTTACTGCAAGTCAAAATTCACATGGCATATATGTGTTTTGAGGGCTTCTATCTAGCACATGAGTAAAAAATCAGGTTTTCATCACCAAATTTGGCCCAAAAGTGTTACCCATCTTCATGGAATCACCCTGGTCTCAATTGTTAACATACTATTTTAAGATCTTGTTACGTCGTAAGGCGTTTTTCTCTCAGAAGTTCGGTTTTGGAACATTGTAGCATCGTCAGCCTTCGGGTGAATAGCCATCTGCTACGTGTTCTGAAATAAAAATGCCATGTAGGGTGAAGTGTAGAGAAGGGTCCAAAGCAGTTAATTGCCTCTGAAATTGGTCATTTCGTCGGAAAGAGGGGTCAAAGCCGTGAAGTGCCTCTGAAACTGGTCAGAAGATGGAGTGTACGTTTTTCGCACAATATGTCTTTGTCATGTTCTTGAACTAGGAAAATGTTATTCAGCACTCCGATACCCACAACCTGAACAATGCCAGGAAGTCTATGAACCCCACATAACCTTGGCAGGCCACGATAAATCCTTCCCCATGTGATCGCAGGCAGAGAAAGGTTTCCATCAAGGGTGTTTGAGGGAGCATTTTCTCGCTCAAGATGACCGGGGAGCTTGAATTTCTGGTAAGCTGCTTGGAATCCATCGAATTTGGATCGAATGGACTTGGTTTTGAATTGGGTTCTTGAGTTTTTTCCAAAGGGGTCAAAGCCTGGACTTTTCAAATTGGTTTCTTGATCAATTCAGGTCGTATGGACTTGGTTTTGAATTGGGTTCCTGTGTTTTTTATGCGGGGTCAAGGCCTGGATTCTTAAAAATGGTTTCTTATGGTGTTGTAGAATTCATTTTTTGGGGGGGGCGTTGAATTGACCGATTTGATTCACTGTATGTGTTTGCTTATGAGAAGTTTGGTGTTAAGGAGTCGCCCAGTTGCTGAGATTGAGGTACCCAATAGTCACCTGCAATGAAGGTAACTAGATCTACATATGCATCTGAAATTTATTGTAATAAATGAATACTGTTATTGCCCTTGATTTTTGCCCAAGAAGTCCATTAGGGAGCTGACCCTCTCTGTGAAAAATGTGGTTGGGGCTTTGTAGCGTCTCTCGCAATCCAAGGCGAAGGATTGCCTGTACGTTCTTCCGCCATGGATGAAAGCCCTTTTTCCTGGCCATGCCTTTCACTTTGTGTACATTCATGAAGGTCACTGTATAATGTGATATTAAAGTGTTAATTTTCTGATTTTTCAATAAATTGAAGTGCTCCATTTAATGTTACATTTTTTTCTTCGCTTACCCTCTAACAACTACCTTATCACGTTTTAATATTACATTTTTTTGGGCTTAACTTACCCTCTAACAACTACCGTCTATTATTGCACCTTCCAATATTCTCTTTACAAAATGTGGCCACGTTGCGAGGGGATCAATACCCAAAGGTGGTTGTCGCTGTGCAGCAGAGCACAAGCTCGAATGTTCTGATGCTTTCAGAGATAGAGAGGAACGTGGCAGCCTACGGTAAACTTGACGGTGGACATCACACTCAACCATTCAATTTTTTGTATCGACCATGGACCTGCCACTGATTATAAATAAAAGCTTGTAAACTGGAGTTCCCCATTGCCAACACAAGCTAATCAGCAGCAGGCTTCAGCCAAGTGAGTGAGCTTACCAGGTAATGCATTACCATTTCTGAATATCGTGTCTTTTTCTGAATATGTAGCTTTGCTTTAAATAATGTTAAATATAAAGCTTCAATATATTCTTGGATCTTGGTCAGTTTGAAGTAGCATGGCTCAGAATAAGCTTCAAGTTTGGGATGATGGGAAACATCAAAATATCGTAAAGATTACCGCGACAGTGAAGGAAGATAAGCTAACTTCGATTCAATTCCGGTACCTTGAACCCGGTGGCAGTACTGTCGACTTCCCTGTACATGGAAAAGCCGACGGCGAGAGAAAAGAGGTAAAGAGAATCCTTTGGACGCAATGTTGCAAGTGATAGAGTGACTTACTTAGAATGATATTCACTTCATGTGCTTTTTTCTTGACAGTTCACCTTGGATCCAGATGAATACCTATTTTTCACGAAGCTGAGACAATCTACCAATTCTCACGGTAGAATTATATATTTGAAGTTTGAAACCAACAAGGGAAGGACATTCGCTCCTGTCGGTAAAGTCGGTAAAGAAGACGCAGACACAACTCCAGACGGAGTGGGCATGGACAAGGGCAAGATAATAGGGTTTTGGGGGACAGAGGGTAACGCTTATGTTTATGCCCCCATTGGCGCCCATGGGCAGCCTTGAAGAGTAATTTCTTTTTATGTATACGGCAAAATCCTGGGCTTAGAAGTGTATGGACTACACCATATATTTTATGCTAAATAAAATTAAGCTCCAGCCTTATATTTTATGCGAGAAACTCTGATTTTCTGTTATCTGTTGATTGATATTTGAAATATAAAAATAGTATGACTTATATTTTATGCGAGAAACTCTAGATCTTTGATTTTCTGTTATCTGTTAAATGAAATTAGAAATATAAAAAAGATATTTTTTTTAAATTATATTAGCAATTTTTTAATAATATTCTTTTTAAAATGATATTAGAAATATTAAAATAATATTTGTTATAAAGATGTTAGCATTATTATTATTTTTTATTATGTAGTAAAGGTTTATATTTAAATATGAGGTTTGGCTCAAAGTGTTGGGTTTAGTCTTTATGAGAATTTGGGTTCAAAGGTTTAGGGTTTCACTTTTCCAAGAAGTATCCAACTCTTTTACAACATCAAGAAAAGGATAAAAATTGTAAATCAACCAACTTTGGCATGTGGGATAAAAATATGTTCATCTTCAAAACACTCATTCTTGTTATCTTATACAGATGTGAAGTATGGAGTTACAATAGTTGTAAAGAATTTTGGAGAAAGATCAAGCAAATCTAGAAGCAATAGATACCTGGTGTACAAGCACAAGATAAATAGCATGGGAGACGAGATACTTCCTAAAATTGCTTTAAAATCAAGTCAAAACCACTTGCACCTGAAGCAAGGTAGGTGTAAAGATACCATGGCTTGGTTAGACCACTGGGGCATTGACGAAAATGACACTTTGCAATATATCATTAATTACTTGAAAATAATATTACATGTTTAAAGAGAAAATGTGGCGTGAGAAAGACTTAGAGGTAGAAAGAATGTTAAGATACTATAAAGAGGTTACTATCCCTAATCTGAAACTTTGGAAGTATCTCTCAATATTAGCTCACTCAAAAAAGAAAATTAATATACCCAAGATAAGAATGAACTCCCATGAGCTCCATAGAGAAATATGGCATTGGTCAATTCCTAAAAGTCCATGGTTGGAAATGATTTGTTATCTTTGTGAGTCTATCATCGTTAAGAATGAAAATCACTTTCTCTTAGAGTGCCTCGCTTACACCGACATTAGATCTCAGTTTCATAATCTTTTTTATAATACAAACCTTTCTAACCTCCTCACTTTTCAAAACTACAATGAGTTAGGAAAGCTTCTCTCTAAGGTTTTCGACCATAGGAATAAAGCTTTAAAGCAAACCAAATAATTCCTCCCTTTATTTCTTTTTAAAGTGTAATAGATCAAAATTGGTCTCACAAGACATTAATCATCATAAGCATTGTATAATCTGACATTGTAGTTGGCTACCTAACTTAGCAGAAAAACTTGTATATTTATTAATTTTTTATTTTTATTTATTTTTAAATAGCAAGGATATAAAACAAATGGACTATTAGCTATTAATTAAAATTCATTAGCTCTTATGAATTTAGCGTATACCATTTATGCTTTAATTATACTGTCAGATGTTTTAATTATTTTAATTATATTGTGAAATGTGTATATCTTTTATAATCTTTTATTTATTAAAATTCGTTTTCTAAAGTAATATTTTTTTAATAATGTAGATGTTGCATATTTTTATCTTAACTAAGAATACTTTCATGCACATATCTTTCGTCATTATCTATCAATCAAAACACGTAGTTCTTTGCCTTCTTCCATATTTTAGGATTTGTATGTACACTATTTATTTTATTTTATATTATAGTATAATTTGGTTATAAGTTCATTGTACAAATTAGTTTGAATAGTTATATATTCTTTAAAATTTCAAACTTTTAAGTAATATTTTATCATTTATTTTGCTATTTTTATATAAAATTGTAATTATTAAACAAACATGCATTAAAAGTACACTTGCACTTTAGATTAATATAACACAATATAACCATAACAATATGAATTATAACCATAACAATATGAATTCCCTTGAGAATGCATAGAACTACCATATATGATACAAAGTTCGGCTCTTCATCATGTAGATATTAGTATACTTGTGCGCATGTTCTTATTAGTCCTTGCTCTCCGGCATAAGGGACTTTGTGATCTGGTTTGTCGTCACTTTAATTAACTTACACTTAAACCACTATATAACAAAATATAACCATAACAATATGACTTCCCTTGAGAATGCATAGAACTACCATATATGATACAAAGTTTGGCTCTTCATCATGTAGATATTAATGTACTTCGCATACATTAAATATGTGTGCATGTTCTTATTAGTTCTTGTTGTCTGGCATAATAGGGACTTTGTGATTCGGTTTGTCGTCACTTTAATTAACTTACACTTAAATTAATATATTTATAAATTTTTTTATATTATTTTTTATTCAAAGTATCAACCCAAAAATAAATAAACGACTTATTTTATATTATTTTGATCAATGAAGTGATTTGAGGATTTATTTGGCCTCAAATTGAGGTCATCAACCCTAAAACTACGGTGAAAATATATAATTGCTTGAGACTGTCAATTGAATTTGATGATTTTGAACTAATGTTGGGTGCTATCTAACATTAGTTGACGAACATTAAATGTTTGTAATGTTTGTATTTTACTTATTCCGATTGTTCTTATTTTCTTACTTTACCATGGTCACAGGTTGCACTTTCTTACTCTGCCATGGTCACAGGTTGCACCTTGTTGTGTCTGGTTGTGGTTGTTGGGATCTTGCATGATGGACATGCAAGCCATGCAACCATACAAATCATGAAAGCCATGTAGCCATACAACCCTAGCATACTTCATATCAATGGTCCTTTCGTTAGTGGAACTGAGGTGGAAAAGTTGCTAACAAGGTTGGTAGACGTTGAATACTTCAATAATTGTTGTTGTAGAGGCTGAAACTTGGAAAGTCCAGGTACCTCTTCATGCTGTCAGGTCCAAGTCTGAATTGTTGCAGGAGACAAATAGAAGACAAGAGATATGGATCAGTTTGAATACTCCAATCAACTGTTGTTGTTGCATGGAGAAGCTCAAGACAGGAGATATGGATTGGCTTGAATACTTCAATCAAATATTGTTGCAGAAGCTCAAACATTGGAAATCAAAATAATTGCTACTCAAACTTGGAAATTCCAGGTACCTCTTCATGCTGCCAGGTCCAAGTTTGCAATGGTACATCTTCATGCTTCCAGGTCCAAGTCTAAATTGCTGCAGGAGATGAAGAGAAGATGACTTGTGTCTTCTTTAATAGTAAAACTACAATAGCTTCCTGGTGTTGAGTCTTTCTTTTCTTCTTCTACAACCATGGTTTTTCCATAACATGCATCCCTGTCAAACTCATGGTACTGTTTTTTCCTCCAAGAAGCTCTAGATACCCTCAATGATTCCTCCATTCCCTATTATGTTCTTTACACTCTTTTTGCTTCAGACTCGCATCCAGATCTCCTCAATGATCGGCTTCTAACCATCCATGGAGTGGACAGAATGTTTCATGTTCTTGAATTGTCTTGGTTGAGACGTCACTATAATTTTTACATGCCTCAAAGTCTGGAATGCTATATTGCTAGCAGTTGCTCCTGCATTGATAGCTAGTCCTTATATTGATTGATAGCTAGTCCTGGTATTGATAGTCCAATGAATATGATAATTCCCTTCATGCTCCAAGATATAGAGCTGAGGCTGAGAAATGAAGGATACAACATAATGGTGTTGGCCCTACAGCATCAAATCCCTGGAGATTTCATGCCTACAAAACCTCATAATCTTTACAATCAGCGATGATTCCATTTTCTTGAAGGGCATTAAAGATTTTCTTAAAGGGTGATGAATATACCGTTCCCAACAGGAGGCTGTTGTTGCCATATCTGATACATCTTCCACCTGATACAAGACTCCCCATTCTCCTCTATGGCCAATCATTGATGGTGATAGATAATGAACCCTTCTGTGTCAATCATGTGGGCTTAAAGATTCTCGATGCTTTTACCAACAGATGGCTGGCAATGCACGAGATTGTTCGGCCTTTCTTGATTTCGTCGCATTAACAATATAGTAGATAATAATTAAGGAAGTAGCTTAGTATTCTTTCATTTTAATTCCGTCCCTTAAAGGAAGTAGTGAGTGCCTATGTATACAATGCTCAATCAAGACCGCAACTCCACCAAGTTTGTGGCTCTTCTTAATGTGCCACAAAATTGGGTTATCAGGTGTGGACCAAAGTAACATACACATTTAAGAACTTTGTTTCCTTCAAGGTAAGAATTAATCGGCTGAGACCAAACCCGTCTTTATCCTTTTTATTTTCTTTCAATACCTACTTTATCCTGTTTCAATTTCCTACCTGTATAAAGCCTCCTTGAAGGGGAGGGAAGGACTTTTACACAATTACTCAAAAGAGAAGATTGTATCATGTAAGATTGTATCGTCATCATATCGATCAGCAATAAACACATGTTAAAAGGGAAACTGAGACAGTCACTTGGGACGACGATGGCCTGCATTGTTTGCACTGTCAACGTAAATTTTCTCTGCATAAATCAGAGGTCTCCTTGGACATATGTGCATCTTTACGCCATCATTTGATGAACTTTCAAGATATCCTCATCCCCGGGGTGACATCCATTAAGAAATCCTCAATATTAAAGAAATGTCTCTTGTGGAGAAATGCAAAGAAACCCTTAACATTCAAGAAATCCCCAATATTAAAGAAATGTGCCTTGTGGAGAAATGCAAAGAAACCTGTAACATTCAAGAAATCCCTAGCTATAGGCCAAAATGTTCTTTAGCTACAAAATGCATGCAGGCCCAATGTCATGGGTTATACGAACTCCAACATCTCATGACAGTTGTGTTTGCAGCGAACTCCAACGTCTAGTAAGTGGTATGAGATCACATTTATCAGCATTCCATAATCTGAATACCATATAAGTTGACCTATATATCTTGTCTATGGACTGAAACTTATAGGTCAAGGATGGATAGCACTTGCAGAGCTACGGTAGCGTGTTTGCATGCTAAGACAAATGTTCACAACACATATATAGTCTCTCTCGACTTCATAGGTCTATTAAAATATTGTGCTTTAGGGTTCTCTTTTCAAATAATTTTTAATTAGTAATTGATCTTTGATTATTATTTATTAATAAATTTTGTTTGCATGTAGTCCGGGGCATATGCACATCCCTCTACAGGGTTCAAACAATATTTATGCAGATGTGGATGGATCATTAACGAGTTCGCAATATTCAGTTGAAATCCATAATAGTGTATCTGGTAAGAGATGTTTAACCCCTTAAGTGCTACATAGACGTGACTATAGTCAAGTCATGTTACACAGTACTTGCTACACCCTACAATCAAGACTTGCATGAGGGAGGAAATCTCACAGGTATAGTTCCACAGTCTAAGAAAAATCACAATTCCAAGACTACCATAGGTCGAATCTCTTAACTCATTAATTCAAACCCTCAACATAAATCCAAATGCTGGTGGATTTCATATTTACAGCCAAACACATCTATTCCCATCATATAAATTCTCTTAAAACACCAAACATAAACAACATTAATTAAAACAATAGAATATTATTAAACACATTGTTTCCAAACCATGCTATGAAAATATTAAAACATTTTCTAAAAACCCTAATACACCCATCCCATCCCAGCCATCGAATCATGTAAAGGATTGGTTGTCGGTCTGTCAATCTTTTACAAACAAAGTGCTATCAGCGAAATGGATCTACTCATTTAGAGTTCTAATAAAACATAAAAATAGATTTATTCCCAATGCATCGCGTTAGTGGAATTAAAATAACCATTACATAAGAATTGTGTCAGCAAAACATGGGTTTACAATGCTCAAACCACAAGTCCAATTCATTACCATCCCAGCATCGAATCTTGTAGGCCTCAAGTAAAACGAATCCATTCTTCACGAACTATATTATCCATAAAGGGTTTCGCCTCTTAGGCTTCCCGTGGAAGGTTCTAATATAAACATTGTATATCAATGACGGGACAGAGCTACGCTCATTCCCTAAACCACCTTATGCACAGTCACAATTTAAAAAATAAACACATTTAAGTAATAAACCCAGGCTGCTTATCAACACTATAAGCCAAGCTTCATGCTTATGACTTCCAAATAAACCCATCCATTTTATTAATAAAACCACACGCTGCTACCTTACGCATACTTTACATAGTTGAATCATCGAATGTACCATTACAAAGAAATGAAACTGTAAAATCAAATGAAACGCATCATAAAAAGAAACATAGAGTCATTTAACTAAACAAAGTTTTCCATTTAAACCAAACTAAGAACCAAATCCATTTCCAAAGAAAAGGATAAACTTTATACACAGAGCCGAATCAAGTATTAACAAGTCAAAACATATTGAAAATTACATTTGAAAGAGCCATGAAAGGAACACACAGTTGCGTATACAAATACCAAAAAATTTATCAAACCCCAAACAACAAAATGTCTCAGCCATACTTTTTCCCACATCCAAGATCGAACCCTATGCTAAAAACACACAGCAAGTGTAAAGGCCATTGCCAAATTCAGGACTTACCCGGAGTTTGGTTGCGCAAGAAACCTAAAACACTGTCCTCAAGCCATGCAAATTACCACACTCTACTCACATGCACCAAACCACAGCGCATTTATCAGAAGTATGCATCATCGAAACCATAAATCAAATAAATAATACAAAGGTGTAGACCAATATCAAACAGATACCTGTCAAGGGAGCGTAGAATCCTACCGGTTGCGCAGCCTCACCAGGAGCATGAGACCACCGCCTCCACGAAAATGAAATCCAAACCCTACAAAGTGCTTGAGGCATTATGCCCTTGTTTTCCAAAGCTCATTTATTTCGCCACCCTGCCACCCACTACCATGCACATCCAATCCCACTTTGGTATAGTTTTGTTTCATGTTGTTTGCACTATCGTGTAAAACCCCCAATGTCCTAAGTCTTAAACCCTCCATCATGGCACTATTACAAAGTTGAGCCATAGTTTCGATGGCTTAAGTCTATGCCATAAACATAAAACCATTCACACTATACATTCAAAGCTTATAACATATTACATCTAAGCCTTTAAAACCTTAGCATTGAGTTTATACATGCATACATATAATTCATAACCCCTTCTTACCATAGGGTTAAGGTATAGTTTAGGGTTAGGACTTTGGTCCTCTCTTAAAACATTTATGCACATGCATAGTGTAGTTTAGGTGAGCTTGTTGTAAGTTGTAGGACATATTTCTTGCCACGATCATAAGACTGAGTTCACCGACGAAATCACCTCAATAAGAAAATAAATACATGTCTTAGTTCATGAAGAACTAAGTAAATTCCGTAGCAATAGGAATCCTTACCTTCCCGAGTGGACCATAAAGAGATAGAACCCCGCTAGTCCACCCCTTGACATACAGAGATAAGTTAGCCTCTTTATAAATAAAACCATAAATGAATTTAAATACATGTAAAACGAAAGTAAAATGTAAAACAAAATAACAAAATGACCAATGTCAACAACTAATATAGACAGGAAAACTAAACTATAAACATGTCGAAGTCATAGAACGACATCATGTAAAACATGATCATCATACAGGAAACCCATATTGGAGAAGAAGCCTATAGAACTTAGGTTCAATTTTACCAACAAGTTTTTATTCCGCAGAAGATTTAAAGATGTCCTTGGATTTAGTATTTTATTACCATGCGCAATTTTTTTTTTAATTATGAATTTTAGGGACATTACAACTTGTTGAAATTAAAACACACAAATCAACGTTTGATTAATTATTCAAATAATTTATAACTTTTTCCAATTGTCATTTTTCTATTAAGTTCTCTCTTCATAAAAATAGGGAATTAAACATTTCTAAGCGACTTGTTATGCACTAATTTTACACTTAGTGGATTTTCGGTGAGCCGCCAGAGTATTGAACAAGTACACCGGTTCATAATCACAGTTCAAAAGTTCACCGGTTCATAATCACAGTTCAAAAGTTCACCAGTTGATGTTTGATTTTTTTTTTGTAAATACATGTTCATACCCCCTTGGAAAAATTGTAGAAAATGTCCTAGCATTTAAAATTTTATAAAAGGCTTGGCTTCCCAGACTTAAGCATCAAGCCGACTAGCCTAGAGTGTTATTTCCCTTGTTATTGGATGTTGAACAATCGATTAATAATTTCTGAGTTTTTCGCTAACACCTCCAAATCTAGGGTAGTTATCTTGGTGTTTGGGCCTCATGACGTTATTAGAGCCTTGTGTTCGACATTTTTTAACATGCTAAGCATTCAAATTGAGTTGTATGAACATGTATTAGGCCCCCCTAGAGTTTCGTTTGATTCCGAGAAAAAATAAAATTTTCCTTTTTTAAGCCATTTTTTAATGGTTTAAATAGAAAAATTCAAAATGTAAAAAAAGTATGATCAAGAGTCTCTTTTCGGTGTGGTTGGGATCATTTTCAAGCCCGAAGCAGCATATTTGTGCCAAGGGCTACTTTCACTATGTTTCGACTAGCTGAAGCATCCCAAAAGACATCATTTGGCTAACGAAGCATGCAAGTAACATTTAATTGCTAATTTTGGAGAAAATGCACTGAAAGTCAAATAATTAAAAAGTAAATTTTAATTAAAAAATGGTGAATGGGTGATTGGGCATGTGGACCCTTTTGGCATACGACCGTCTTCCACTTAGTAGCGAGCTCAAACTTTGGATAAAAATAATGCTATGAATTGTTATTTAAGAAGGGTGACGCTAGCATGTGAAAGGCTCACGCTAGCATTTGAGTAGGATTGGTGGACCCCCTCTACTTTAAAAATATTATTAATTTAAAACCATGATATAGTAAGATGGATGGCATAGCATGATGTTACGACTTATTTAAAAATGAAGTGGATGATGTGAGGGGACTCACGCTAAACCAATGTGATGTGAGGACTTGCGCTTATGTGATGTTGGTAATGAGTGGGATGGGGGGACCCATCCACACTCATAAGATATGAAATAAACCATGGCATATAAATACAATACATGCGAATGGTTTCGAGTTATTTTGGTGACGTCAACTATGCGAGAGGAGTCGTACATTCGCATGAGGTTGGTGAGTTCATTGGAGCACATGTGTTTTGTTGAGGTGGCTTTGTTGGTGGAGTGAGGTGGCACCTCCTCGATACCAACACTTCAGTGAACTGATTGCTCCAGTTCCACGTCTGGTTTAACTTAGTTAACTCCGGTTTAGATCTTCAGTTCAATAATTCCCCCTTGGGGCTTGGTTTTTGTATAATTTGAGGCCTTGTCCCTCATTCTGGACGGAATCAAGAGACCTATACTCATATGAGTTGTAATTGTTTATCTTTTGATGGAATAAAGTTGAGTCTTCGGAGGACAAATCTTCTCATGTAATACTCTTTCATGGTGAATGCTCATTTTTAACCGAGGTGATATCTATATAGTTATGTTTCTGGCTCATGCAATTTTGAATATCTAGCTTAGAAGTTTGTATTCCAATCCATAGAATAGGCATTTGAATCTCAATTTGCTTATTTATGTTTAATCATTTAAGATTCAAGAGTTATACTTTGTAGTCGGTAATACTTCTGTGCTTTTGGTTTTATGTGATTTCCATATTCAAATCTGATCTTTGCATGAAGGATTCTTGTGTATCTTTGTAGATCACCGATGGTGGAGTAAGATTGGAGCTTGGTTGCATCTTATCTTCTTCATCGCTTCACTTTGGATCTAACTTGTTTACCATGCAAGCACCCTCCTCCTCAACCTTGTTCACAGCGTGAAGCTTGACTTCTTCCTCTTCCTTGTCAACGAAAAAAGGACAAAAACACTCAACCTAAATCTCTTTTATTTTAAATCTTTTTGTTTTTGTTTGCAAGTTAAAATTTGATTATTAAAGATGTATCATTTATCATTTTAATTGCTTCATTTAAGATCTAAGAAAGGGCTGTAATTTTACATCTTAAGGCTTAGATCTTTTCCAAGTGTTGAAGGTGTAGATTATTAGTTTATTTTTGCATCTAACCCACTGATTTTCTATTGAAAGCTTGCTAGTTTTTAGGAGGTATATGAAAAAATAGAAGGATATGATGCCGAAATTTTGAGTTTCAAGCCACCCAGAGCGTCTATATTTGATTTTTCCTTCCCCCTTATTCATTCCCTTGCTATCCCGACACTCTAGGGCCTTTTTTGACCCTATTTTTCAAGTCTTAAAGGGTACTATTTATTTCAAAGCATTGTAAAAGGTTTAATAAAAAGCAAGTCGGACAAAGGCCCCCACACCCCCCTTCCCCCAGTTGGGGGAAGCCAGTATCGCCTCTTTTGCTTTATTTTTTCTGCTTTAGTTTTGCATGCATAATAATTGTTTAGAGTAGTTTAGTTTGTTTTTTCTTTCATTAAAAAGAAAAGAAAAACTTTGTTTAGTTTATTTTACTTTCGCATTCTTTGCTTTATATAAATTGCAAAAGGTAAAAAGAACCAAAGCCTCTTGAATCTCACTGAAAAGTGGATCAAGAGCACTCTTTATCGGAGAGGTTTAATTTTCTAGCTTAGTTTTGTTTATCATTTTGTTAAGCAATAAAAGGAATCCAAAATCTCTTGAATCTCACTGAAAGGTGGATCAAGAGTGCTCTCTGTCGAAGAGTTTACTGCTAGTTTTATCTTTTTCGATTTATTTGTTTATTTAATTAATCCGACCATTGCTTTCCTGAGTACCCGGAAGGTGAAAGAAAATCTTCGGTCGCCATCTAAACAACTCATTGTTATGTCATCAATAAAATAAACCAAGACTCCTTTCTCGTATGCTCTACATCGCTACAGCTTGTCTGATCAGTTGGTTGTATCAGAAAGGGATACGAGCTACTAGATTTAATAGGGAAATCCACACATGTCATTTTCTCAAGAACTCGGGAGGTTGCAAAGGGTAAGCTCTACAGAGTCAGGGGCTACTCCAAGCGGGTTCATCCTTGCCTAGCTGGACACTTGGTATTACCGCTTTAGCACTTAGTTCGAAGGAACTTGAGTTGTTGGGCCAAACCCACAATTAACCCATGCCCTTAATTATTCATTTAATAATCTAAAATTTACCAACCGAGACACTGCAATACTTTCACTGAGACTACACTAGCAACCCAAATTTGCAAGAACTCTTTTCATTTTGGCACTAGTCTATTCTGTTCATTTTTCATAATTGAATCACGCAATGTGTCATTAAATATTGTGTATCTAATTTGAGTTAAAGTGTTGCTAAGGTTAAATCTTGTTTGCATCAATTGGTAATCTATAATTTCATCAATTTCATATTAACTCCTAGATTTAGTATTTTCTTTCATAGACTAAACACCATAGATTTTCTTCTAATGGGGACCACCCCCCTTGGCTTGGTTAGGAGTTAGCCTAAATAGAGGAGTTGGGATCAGGTGACAACACCTAGCTCTTTTCTTTCCCCCAAGGCCACACATTTCCCAGTTAGAGAAACAATAGTCCAAAAGATTTCTGTTGACAGTGTGCATTCGGTGAACAACATCTTCAGCGTCGTTGTCGAGGACAAATTTTTTTGTTCCTGGACGACTTTAACCTTAGTTTTTTCCTAGTTTTTTTATCTTTCTTGATAGTTTTTAGTAAATTCAACTCTTTGAAATTAGACTTCAATCCATCTAGCGACTCCACTATCAAATAACTTACCAAGGTATTCAACTAGAAGAAACTATGAAGGATTACACAATTTCATCCCTGATCCCAAACATGTTTATAGGAGGAGGTTGAATAAGCTACCTTCTCGTAGGATCCCTGAGAATCTTGGATCTGAGTTTGCTTTAGCCATTTGTAACTTGTTTGAAAATAATAATAATAATAATTATTTTCTGAAATAATGGGTGAGTATTTTACTCAACTCGACTTCTCTTAGATAGTAGGTCAACACCATCGTCTTCCAGACAAAGCCGTAGAGAAGCTCCCTATGTTCACTGGGACTGATGCCACCACTTCCGCTATGCATCTCAGAAGTTTATACAGATATGTTAATGCCTTCATCAGTGATCATGCACATCAACATGATGACATTTATATGAAACTCTTTTCTCTTTCCTTGGATGGAAAGTTTGGTGATTGGTACAGCTATTTACCAGACAACTCCTTTGCTACACTCACAACTTTCAAGACTTCCTTTACTAACAAGTTTGGTGAAAATAAGGAACCTAGGCATCAACTGGCTTCTTTAACAAACATAAAGAATAAATAAAATGAGACTATGGATGACTTCAACCAAAGATTCACGGAACTGTCCAATACCATTCCTGCCACTTGTAAACCACCTGCACCATCTATCTTGCTTTATTACATTGAAGCACTTAGTGGGAAGATGCAATATCAGATCAGGGATAAAGAACCCACTACTCTTGTAAACTCATAAGAAATGACAGCCAAAATAGACAAAAATATGCAGTCTTCAGGTGAATCCAACCTTCTTGGTTATTCAAGCTCCTCAACTCCTTTAAAGTCAAATGAGCATAAAGAAGAGCATTCCTATAAAAAACAAATGATGGAAATGAAGGAAAGAATTAAGAGAATGGAAAATAAACATCTATCGAAAATGAGAGAGATGCAGTACATGGTCATTAGTATGGAAAGAGCATAGTTACAGCATGCCCCTAGAACGTTTCTCCAAAATTAAATTGGCAAAGAAAAGCACCCAACCATGAACATAGGCCTCCTCATCAATTGGAAGCTACTAACATGGTTGAAAATTACACGCCACTCTATATAACATGTGAAGACTTTCATGAGGAGTCTACTTGCCATTATGCATTCTATGTTCAAGAGCATGGTTTTCCATAAGGTTGTGGTCCTAGAGAATCATCAAGTGAGCTTGAGTATATAAACTATGTAGGTGACATGGATAATATTTTCAGAGAAAGTTGGAGAGAGGCAAAACAATATTCAAGAGAGCTTGATTACATTAACACAGTTGGGAAACTCCATCCTGTCACCACAGAAACCTGGAGCCAAGCAAGACAGTACAACCAAGAGCATGATAGAAGTGATGAAGAGTCCCTTACACCTGATATGGATGATGACTACGAGACTTTAATTGAAAATCCAATCTTAGAAGTTTTGTGTGATGAGAATCCTCCATGCTCTCCACCTGATGACAAATATTTGGAAAGTTAGGTCCCCTGTGATATCTTTGAAACTGAGCTTTTTGAAGAAGATTGTTCTGAGTAGAATGAGGAGTGTAGCTAGGAACTTGATACTAGTGATGACGCATCTCTCATATCTGACGTAGATGGTGATGATGACTATTGGACTTTTACTGAAAATCCAACCTGTGATACTTTTGAAAATATATTTGGGAATCTTGTCTATGATGTGTCCATCGAGGGGAGTTTTTATTCTGAAACATATGAAAGTTGTAAAGAAGAGTAGCTGGAGTTTTCCCATGATTAGTCAGAGTTGTATTTGAGTATCTGTAATGAGGACTTGGAGAATCAGTGCAGTGAAGAATCAGATGGGGTGCAACTAGCTAAAGTTTTTCCTCGTCCATATTCTTCACACATAGATGTTCCTTATGATCTGGAGCATTTTTGGGCTTACACACAGAGTTATCAGCAAATAAGCCATTTTTATGAATATAATGATCTGCCTCATCATACATATTTTTACATCAGTCCTATCCAATCTTAGATAGAATAATCCTGCAAGAGCACCTACCAGTTTGGGAAGAAGTTCAACAACATTATGCATGCCTATGATTCCCCATCCAACCTGCCCATTCTGGATTATCACGCAGGTTTTCATTTTTTGAATAAAATATTCTTGTTTTGGCTGGTAACCAAAGAAAAGAAAAAACATTTTTACATTAATAAAATGCTTAGGTGGCTACATTGGATATATGATTACACCTAACCTTTTTTATATCATTCTTAGAGTAGGAAAATAGGCTCCTCAAATTGATCATTTACTTCTAGCATTTTCTTTTGTACCTAGAAATAAATAAATTATTAGTTAAGTTTTGTCATTCCCTTGAATAAAGCAACTTTTGGATCATTGGCCGTTTTTTATAAAGCTTGTGCTACTGAGCTTTTATTGTCAAGTTGATATGCTTTTACAGGATATGGAAACCAGAGATTCGGGTGTTCTTGTATGCTCTTCTTTAGATCGAGCACATGTCTCGCAATTGGAGCCATATGTTATCCACTAATTTTACACTTAGTGGATTTTCGATGAGCCTCTAGAGTATTGAACAAGTATACTTGTTCATAATCAGAGTTCAGAAGCTCACCAGCCCTTTTCTGGGCTTCTGTCCGAACTTTTTTTTGTAGATACATGTTCATACCCCCTTGGGAAAACTGTAAAAAATGTCCTAGCATTTAAATTTTTATGAAAGGATCAGCTTCCTAGACTTAGGCATCAAGCCAACTAGCCCAGAGTGTGTTTTCCTTGGTTATTATTGGTTTTTGAACAAACGACTATAAATTTCTGAGTTTTTCACTCACACCTCCAAATCTGGGGTAGTCATCTTGGTGTTTCGGCCTTAGGAGGTTATTAGGGCCTTCGAGTCAGTGTTTTTCAACATGCTAGGCATTCAAATTGAGTCGCATGAACATGTATTAGGTCCTCCTTGAGTTTCGTTTGATTAAGAGATTTTTTTTTTCTATTTTTAAGCCATTTTTTAATGGTTTAAATCGAAAAATTCAAATTGTTAAAAAAGTATGATCTGGAGTCCATTTTTGGCATGGTTGGGCTCATTTTCAATCCCGGAGTAGCATCTTTATCCCAAGGGCTAGTTTCACTATGTTTCGGCCAGCTGAAGCATCCCGAAAGACATCATTTAGCTAACAAAGCATTAGAGTAGCATTTAATTGCTAATTTTGGAAAAAATGCACCAAAAGTCAAATAATTAAAATGGTGAATGGGTGATTGGGCATGTGGGCCCTTTTGGTATACGACCCTCTTCCACTTAGTAGCAAGCTCAAAATTTGGATAAAAATAATGCTACGAATTGTTATTTGAGAAGGGTGACTCTAGCATGTGAAAGGTTCACACTAGCATGTGAGTAGGATTGGTGGACTCCCTCCACTTTAAGAATATTATTAATTTAAAACCATGATATAGTAAGAGGTATGGCATAGCATGATGTTACGACTTATTTCAAAATGAAGTGGATGACGTGAGGGGACTCACACTAAACCAATGTGACGTGAGGATTCATGCTTATGTGGTCTTGGTGATGAGTGGGATGGGGAGGACCCATCCACACTCATAATATATGAAATAAACCATGGCATATAAATCCAATACATGCAAATGGTTTCGAGTTATTTTGGTGACGTCAACCATGTGAGAGGAGTTGTACATTTGCGTGAGGTTGGTGAGTGCATTAAAGCACATGTGATTTGTTGAGTTGGCTTTGTTGGTGGAGTGAGGTGGAACCTCCTCCATATCAACACTTCAATTAGACTAATAATAAAGCCACCGATTCTTCTGATTGCTCCAGTTCCAACTTTGGTTTAACTTAGTTAACTCCGGTTTAGATCTTCAGTTCGTAAATCTCCCCTGGGGCATGGTTTTTGTGTAAATTCGAGGCCTTCTTCTTCATTATGGACGAAAGCAAGGGACCTTTGCTCATATGATTTGTAATTGTTTATCTTTTGATGTAATAAAGTTGAGTATTTGGAGGACAAATCTGCTGGTGTAATACTCTTTCATGGTGAATGCTGGTTTTTAATTGAGGTGATATCTATTTAGTTACGTTTGTGGCTCATGCAATTTTGAATATCTAGCATAGAAGTTTCTATTCCAATCCATAGAATAGGAATTTGAATCTCAATTTTATTATTTATGTGTAATCATTTAAGATTCAATAGTTATACTCTGTAGTCGGTAATGCTTGTATGCTTTTGGTTTTATGTGATTTCCATACTAGATCTAATCTTTGCATGAAGGTTTCTTGTGTGGATTTGAAGATCACCAATAGTGGGGTAATATTGGAGCTTGGTTGTATCTTGTCTTCTTAATCACTTCACTTTGGATCTAACTTGTTGACCATGCAGGCACCCTCATCCTCAACCTTGTTCAAAGCTTGAATCTTGAGCTCTTTGTCTTCCTTTAACGAAAAAAGGACAAAAACACTCAACCTAAATCTCTTTTCTTTTAAACTGTTTTGTTTTTGTTTGCAAGTTAAAAGTTGATCATTAAAGATTTATCATTTATTATTTTACTTTCTTTATTTAAGATCTAAGAAAGGGCTGGAATTTTACATCTTAAGGCTTAGATCTAGTTTCCATTTGCTTTAGCATTTTTAGGTAAAATTTTGCAAAATATTTTCCAAGTGTTGAAGGTATAGATTATTAGTTTGTTTTTGCATCTAAACCACTGATTTTCTATTGAAATATTGCTGGTTTTTATCAGGTATATGAAAAAAGAGAAGGATATGCTGTCGAAATTTTGAGTTTCAATCCACCCGGAGCATCTATATTAGATTTTTCCTTCCCCCTTCTTCATTCCCTTGCTATCCCGGCACTCTAGGGCCTTTTTTGACCCTATTTTTCAAGGCTGAAAGGGCACTATTTATTTCAAAGCATTGTAAAAGTTTTAATAAAAATAAAGTGGGACAAAGGCCCCCACACCCCGCTTCCCCCAGTTGGGGGAAGCCTATATCGCCTCTTTTTCTTTATTTTTCCTGCTTTAGTTTTGCATGGATAATAATTTTTTAGAGTAGTTTAGTTTATTTTTGCTTTCATAAAAGGAAAATAAAAAATTTGTTTAGTTTAGTTTTACTTTCGCATTCTTTGTTTTATATAAATTACGAAAGGTAAAAATAACCAAAGCCTCTTGAATCTAACTGAAAAGTGGATCAAGACCACTCTCTACCGGAGAGGTTTAATTTTCTAGATTAGTTTTGTTTATCATTTTGTTAAGTAATAAAAGGAATCCAAATTCTATTGAATCTCACTGAAAGGTGCATCAAGAGTGCTCTCTTTCGGAGAGTTTACTGTTAGTTTTATCTTTTCCGATTTATTTGTTTATTTAATCAATCTGGTTGTTGCTTTCCCAAGTACCCAAAAGGTGAAAGAGACTCTTTGGTCATCATCTAAAAAACTCATTGTTATGTCTCTAATAAAATAAACCAAGACTCCTTCCATGTATGCTCTACACCACTGCAGCTTGTTTGATAAGTTGGCTATATAAGAAAGGGATACGAGCTACTAGATTTAATAGGGAAATCCACACAAAATATTTTCTCGAGAATGCGGGAGGTTGAAAAGGATAAGCACTACAAAGTCAGGGGGCTAGTCCAAGTAGGTTCATCCTGGTCACATGCCCCAATTTGCAAAAACAATTTTATAATATTTGAGGAACATTGTATTAAATTTTATGCTAAGTTGTAATTGATGACTCAGTGGGGTCAAGAATATTTAATGTAAATTCAGAATATTTTATTTATAAATAAATAAATGAGGAGACAACAACTTAGGAGAGCTGTTAAAAGAGTGTTTACTGGTAAATTGGTGGAGGAGACTGGGTGGAAAGAAAAACTGACATATGGCAGCATCCTCAAACCACTTCCAACTGTCGCAGGTGGAAACTTCCCTATATTTGTGTTCATGATTCCCTAAGAAAGTGGAATAAGAGCAGGTGGCTCATTTAATGAAAACTCACCCAGAAGACCTAGGCATCTCTATAAAATTTCCCATTGAAGAGAGCTGAGGCTACTTATTCTAGAGAAGTGATCATTCAGGGTGAATGAATTTACTCAAGAGAAATTCAATGGAGGGGAGTCTGGAATGTGTCTGAGGGGATAACTATTGATATTGATCTAGTTGCATCTTTTAAGCTGAAGATCATACTGCTGAGAGTAGATTTTTATTACTGAGGTAATTGAACCAGTCAGGTGACAGAGGTTTTACAGTTGCATTTTCCACCCAGTTCTCAGCCAAGAAGACTAGGAACAAGCTTGGAGATCTTGAGGAAGCATTGTTGAGCACTCTCTGGCAGTTTGGTAGGGAGGAACAACCTCCTTAAGCTATTGTCGTCTTGTCCTCAACAGGTTCTATTTTTTTTATTTTTTTTGTCTTCGGTTAAATGATTCTTACATTATCTATTACAGGCATGTTAGTGTTTAGGGTTTATGAATGAAAAAGTAACTGTGTAATATTAAGTTCAATAAACTTATAGATTATTGTAGAAATGGAAATGATTATGTAAACAGTGAAATAGATAGAAATTAAATTTCCAAGCTGTGTTTTTCCACACCTGAACTCAGGTAGTACTCGAGCACAATTGGATTGTCTAAGTAAAAGAAATGATTCTTTATTTGAATGTGAATAGTAGATAGGTTTTACTTCAAAGTTCACGGATTCCATTGAATAGCAGTGATAGGTTTTGTCTGTACTTATTTACGTCTGCCAATTAAATGGATACACAAGTATAAAGAGAATTAGTAAATATTACTATTATTTCAATATTAGTATACTGATAGGAATAAAAATATTAAAGTAAAATAAACAACTAATATTTGAGAAAACATGTAAAAAGATAATAGCAAAACAATTTTTAAATATTAACTTAAAAACACTAGAGTAAGGATTCTTCTATAATCCTTTTATATTTACAAAAATTACTGAGGGTCGATATTACTCTAGTTTCAAGTATGACGTACTAAAAATATAAGTATTATATTTTTTTCTTAACTAAAAACTAGAAGCAAAACTGTACAAAGTCAAGAATATTATAAGTGGAAACAAAAATTTATTAAACTGTAGGGTTTACAATATTTCTTTTAACCTTTAAAAACCGAGTTCAAGAAATTATCAATATCTCCTAAACAGAGCTTAAAACAATTATAAATACAGAAAATTAATAAATACAATATAATTGTAAATCCTGAGCAAAATAAACCATTGATAGAAACCTTTTTGCAATATAAAAACCTGAACCATAAGTAGGTTTATAGCCTGTAAAAATCAAAGGGTTGAAACCCATTCCGCTAATAAAACCAAATACATAAAAGTCTATGTATTAAACTATAACCAGTCAAATTAATAACTATAAAAGTAAAAACCCTGTAGACTTACAAGAAGACTATTTCATAGTCTTCTGTCTTTAAAACAAATATACATAAGTATTTTATATTAACAAGTAAAAACTACATTATTGACACGTTAGGTAAAACCCAACTCACAGATTTATTTTCTTAAAGTTCAAATAGAAAAACCGAAGCAACGAGACAAGAGATCACATAAACATCTCGAAACACAGAGGAGGTTTTTATAAACTTCACAATAGTATTACATCATTGAGCCGTAAGGCTGAAAACTGTTTCACCGAAACCACAGATACATCACAGCTTCAAAAGCTTGTGCAACCCAGCGATGTATCGATAGGGTTTAAAAATAAAAACATGGATTTTAAACAACAAAGTAAATATCTTAACCAGCAGAGAGTTCGCAGGTAGGTTTACAACCACAGGAACCTTCAACCAACAACCCATTTCGCAAGCAGGGAGAACCCACGATGAGACCGAGGCTTACCCGTTTGAAAACCCACGAAGTTAACCGACTCATGAGTGGATTTTCCTTTCAATTCCACAGTTGTTGGCGGTATCCTACAAGTTTGCAACCCAAACATTATTCAAAACTCTCATTTCATAATTTATTAAAAACCCTAACTAGTAAATAAATTTGGCAAAAGGAATGCGAGCAGAGTAATAGTGTTTACCTGTAAGTAAGAAGTATTTGGAACCAAGAAGGAAAGAGTCACCAGCTCGGGTGAACTAAACAAAGAAGCAAGCAAACTCTCAAGACAACCCTGCGACAGAGGCAGCAAGGATATGACCTCAAGCTCCATGGTGCCAAGGAAAGGAAGGAACAGAAAATAAGAGTAAAATCTTTTTACAGACTTTGAGCCAAGTGAAGAAGCGAAAAAACACTCTCACTGTGTTTTCTTCAACTCATAAAAGAAAATGAAAACACCAACTACGAAACCATAAACCACATTGCACAGTATTGTAGATTACGAAGCCAACAAATGAGGAAGGAGCAGGTCTCTCATGGAAGCAAGAAGTCTCACAGCGCAGCCTGCGGGCAGACAAACCCTCGGAGCCAAATGCAAGGGAATAGGGTTTTATCGTTATAAGTCAACCAATGCACGGTGAATACTTGTCCACGTGTTTTCTAGAAATTTTAATCGAGTGTGGGACGATTTCTATTGTCAACACTGCACATTTCGAATATAAAACTGATCATTGCCAATAACATAAACCATAAGTTTCGACCATAGTATAAAAGTGCATATCATATGCCAGTAATACAATTAACATTATCAACTATGAGATAACGTTCATATGATTCCTCTTAATGTCAACTTTTCCATCGATCTTATGGACAGTTCTCATGATTGCTTACTATGTCAATCATACTATTGTTTATACTATGTGTTAGAATTAGTATATTAAAGGAATAAAACTTATAACGGTTTTCTACCTTTAGTTTGACCATATGTTAGTAGTTGTTAGGTAGTGAAACTACCTTATATTACAAGTTGTATGTTGTTATAACCTAGGATTGTAAATTATAGCTCGGTATAGCATTGTAACATTACAATAACATTTGCATCGTAGTTATAAACTCAATACTATGTACACAGCTTGTCCACTAGCTGTGCAAGAAGATATTCATATTTGCAAACCAACCAAATAAGTTTGGTATTGTTATAGGTCTAGTAAAGGATAAATAGAATGTTAATTTAATTATATTATGATTTATTTTATAAACTGAAGAGCTCTAAAAAACTCTCCACAGAAATACTTGATACTGATAAAGGAAGGAGTCTTCAAGAAGACTGAAGACTAACCATTGGAAAAAGTTTCTTTTAAGTAACAAATCTTTCATTGTAAACTTTACCTTTGAAAAACATAAGAGTATGTTCATACATAAAGAGCAGAACACTTGAGTATTAAACATGACAATAGTATTAAGATCATAAAAACAGTAAAAGTAATTATATGCCAAAGATCATGAGCTCTATGCTCGCTGTAAGAATCTATAATTGACTAGGTACTATAATCTTGACGACAGAAAGAAACCTTGGAATAACTCATCCTTGTAAAGAGCATTAAATTAAGGATAAAAGTCATTATGGCTCAAATATAAATACTGTCTTAGATCCAACACAACGAAGGAATTCACTTTACCTCATCGGAGTCTTGCATCTTATTAATCAAATTTTTGTACTAGCATCTTATCATGCTAAAGAAGTACTTCTCGACTTAATGTAAAATAAAATCCTACTTGATCAAACACTTACCTGTTGAACCTATAAGAACTAGCAATCCATTTGAGTTAGCAGAATGCTAAGTAAGCCCCAATTTCAAACATGGTTTCTCACCTACTAGACAAAAGTAAATCATCAGTACAACTAACAGCAACTAAATGCAAGTCATTTGTATATAACTTATAAAAATTAAAGTTGTATTAGTTTTTCTGTATTTGAAACTAATCCTTAAAAAAATTGTTAAACTGTTTCATTATCCGCTAACCGCTCACAGTTACTAAGCTGCGATTTCAGACATTTTATGTCACTTTAAAAAATTTAATTTTTTATGAAATTTTGGGGTTATGACAATCCTTGCCCCATTGGACACTTGGTATTACCACCTTAGCACTTAGTTCGAAGGAACTTGACTTGTTGGGCCAAACCCACAACTAACCCACACCCTTAATTATTCATTTAATAATCTAAAATTTACCAATCGAGACACTGCAATACTTTCACTACGACTACATTAGCAACCCACATTTGCAAGCACTATTTTCATTTTGGCACTGATATATTTTGTTCTTTTTGCATAAGTGAATCATGCAATGTGTCATTGGATATTGTGTATTTAATTTGAGTTAAAGTGTTGCTAAGGATAAATCTTGTTTGCAGTAATTGGTAATATTTCATTTCATCCATTTCATATTAACTCATAGATTTAGTCTTTTCTTTTGTAGACTAAACACCATAGATTTTATTCTAATAGGGTCCAACCCCTTGGCTTCGTTAGGAGTTAGCCTAAATGGAGGATCTAGGATCAGGTGACAGCACCTGGCTCCTTGCTTGCCCCTAAGGCCACACCTTTCCTACTCAGGGAAACAACAATCCAAAAGATTTCTGCTGATGGTGTGCATTCGACAGACAACACGACTTAAAATATTTCCATTGACATTTTTATGTGTAAAATTCATCCCTCAAAATTTCTATTTGTCTATGCTCCTATAAGTTTTTTTAATTTTTAATAAAACATAGTGTTAATGCAATATCTTTTTTAAGTTTCAGAAAATCATATAATTTTTTTTCTTTGCTTAAAAATTGTTAAATTTGATTATTTGAAAAAAAAAATTATGAAATTATTTTGTAAATATATTTTGTATTTCTTAGAATTAATTTGATTAAAATTAGATTGAATTGATGGAAAATAAGGAATTGATTTTTAAGATAAATGGATATTCATGTTATTGTTATATAGTGATTTTAAATTCATTTTTTTCAAACTTCAATTTTAATTTTTGAATTTTGATTAAGTTCTTTTAAGTATTTTATATAATTAGTTCTAATTTAAAAATGATCCCAAAATTGAAACTCAAGTTAACATGAATCCAATACATTAAATGGCATGATATAAAACCATTACATACACTCTTTCCAATTTTACAAAATATCCATTTTTTACAGATTTCTACAAATAGAATTAAAGACTTTACTTAAAGAGGTAAATTTCGAAAAAATGAGGTCAAAACAACCGAGGAATAGCTGAAAATTCAACCATTAGTTTCCTAAGTGTGATGGCTCTACACTAAAAAATTTAGCCTAAGATGTTGAATAAAACTCCTAAAAATGGAAAACTTCTATTTCAAGATTGTTTCTAAGGGAGTTTTAAAATTAGATTCATGACAAGGGTCATGGAAGTCCATTCCAATTGAAAACTAGAGGATGGATTCATGACTAAAATAATGAAAAATTTTCCATAATCGGTTTTTTTCACTTTTGGAACAAATAAGAAGTTGAAATGGTCATTTTTCATAAAAAGATCAAGCAGTTAAAAGAAATATAAATGAAATACAAATGAAAGTTGAGGTTAATATATGAAATATGAATTCTTCTTGATCCCCATTGATATATGAAAATACACACACCAACGAAATCCTTACAAAAATATCACCAAAGAAAACCTAAACTTCATGTGAACCGAGCTTGAAAAAATCTTTGAATGGGGGTTTTACCTTCACCAAATGCTAAGAGGTCAGATCCCCAAGCGCATGCACAACAAAAAAAATGTGTCTTTAATTACAAATCTCCTTAAAATTTGAAACATGGGCTCCAAGGGTGAATGAAATATATTATACTCATCCATAATGCAGGACAAACTCTTCCCCTTATCTTGTATGGACAAATGGGAAATTTTTCACCCCTTCCCAATCTAATCAGAGTTATGGAAAGCATTAACAAGGTTTCTCAAACATGATACTTTCCCTCCCAAGAATTTAGGAGATTTAATATCCACATGGAGGCACATGGGTTCACCTTGTTAAGAAACATCTTATCATGTTCATTTA
>LPNX011020536.1:277904-291885 GCA_001517045.1 Pseudotsuga menziesii | reverse complement strand
ATGTTTTCAATTTATTGAATTGAACAAGTTATAACTTAGAGATACTAGGGATTTCCTATATCATCGTGACATGACCTTGACTTTGAGATAAGTGTATTTGGAATAGATTCTCTTCTATATACTTATATACAACAAATATATAGGTAAGAAGGCCCACACAGCTGAGTTATGAAACAGGTAATTGTTCAACATCTGGATTTTGACAAAGTATTTCGATATCCCTAGGCTTTACAAAGTAAAAGTCTCTTTCCTTCACCAAATTGTCTACCGAGAGATTCAACTTTGTGACCTGCATACCTCAATTAAACAACAAATAGCATAGAAATAAACAAAATATTGATATACCCCACAGGCCAATCTGGTCCAGCCAGTGGTGGTCACGACTAGCAGCAGCAGGATGTTACAGCCTTGGTGGCCATGGTTAGCAGGAGGCTGCTACAGCCTCAATGAAGGTCACGGTGGGCAGCATAAGCAAGCTCGGTGGTCACAAGAAGCAGCAGTCAAGTTGACGTTGCAGAAGGTACATTACAGTACAGCACACGTGGTATCAGAGGTAGCAGAAGTAAGCCTGCTAGGGCTACTTTGGTTTTGGAAAAAATTTATACATTCATCTCAGAGTTCTGAGAACAAAAATTCCCTTTTCATGTACAAACTCAGTCATCTCATTTAGAGGATGAATTACTAATGCTTTGGGGTTTTTGTCCTTAAAAGGTTTCACCGTGAAAAATCGTGTGTTCAATTGTGTGATGCTTAATTGACTACTGTATTTATCTTAGTGCTGTTAATATCTCAAGTCCTATCTCTAATACAGTCTGCAATTTGTTGAAAATATCATATACATGTTAAAATTCAACAGGGATGAGGGTCCTCTTGCCCAGTGGGAGTCCTCTTGCCTGTCCAAATGGCAAATTTGACTCAAAAATAAAGGTGCACTACTTCTGGCACCCCTCCCTGAGATTAGCATGCATTGTGTTTAATAGTTTGTTATGATGTATTTGGTAAAATTAGCAGGTAATAAAAATCCCAAGAAATTTAAACAGGGAAACAGCACTTCAATGACAGGAAATAGGCAAGAACATTTTAGCTGTGTTCCAAATAAGCAACATGGAGCTGCTACGGACAAAATATGGAGCCTCTGGCTTCTTTGATTGGACGTTTACACAAATATATTCAACTCCAATACACTTCTTTCGCATCTATGGAAAAGCTTTTTGTCCAGAACATATCACATGATAATGAAGAATCCATTCTCACAGTCCCAGATACGTCCACCATTTGTGTTAAAATCTACACTATTGACCGTCCATTCAATTTGAACATCAAAATCATTTCAGACTGATTGGATATAAACAAGCACATTAACTCAAATAAGGAAAAAACATAACGTCAAGCCAAGATATAAAATTTGAACATTGCATACCAATGTGAAAATATAGCAACATTCATACTTTTGCCGAAACACATCAAATAAAGATATTAAAGCTGTGGTAGCGAAAAATTTAAAGGACCTCAACCGAAAACATCTTCATTAGGAATGATGAAGAATTTGATAAATAAATTCTAACTGAAACACAAGTAAACGTGCAATACAAGAAACAGAACTTAAGCTGGGGCAGCCAAATGCTGCAAAATCACATTTCTCATTCAGAAAACAACATTTAGCCGGGGATAGAATTTATAATTATTTAAATATAATGGGACTTATCTACAACAACCAAAACTCTGAAAGTTTGCCTTCAGGGGATCAGAGCTTTCGCAGCAAATGAAGGCCCAAATTTGTCCTTATATGTGTATGCCAAGATTATACACTGTGCTACTGCATTTTCAGATCCTTAAGCTTGGCCTCTAAATCACCATCACTGTCACTGCTCTCATTTCCATCATCATCCTCATCCCCATCCCCATCCTCGCCCTCATAGTCATCACCTTCGCCCTCTGCATCATTATCTTCCAAAGATCCAAGCACATAAACACCCTTGACACTTCTTCTCAGCACATCTTTAACAACAACAATTCCTTCTTTCGAAATGCAGTTTCCATCAATATTCAGCAGATCAAAGTTGGGCTTATTGATCACAGACTCAGCTGCAACCTTCGCCCCTTCTGCGCTGATGAAATTTGAACTCAAATCAAGTTCCTTCAGATGCTCATGGCCTTCCACAAGTGCTCCGCAGATCACAACAGTTCTCTCGTCCTTGAGATCATTCTCTGACAAAACTAACTTTGTAAGCATTTTTTTCAAACCAAGGCACTCTGCCAAAGCCAGAGCTGCTTTAGCTGTAAATTCATTGCCTGCCATCTCAAGAACCTTGAGGGATGGAGCCCCTTCCTTGAGGCTGTTGGCAAGAGCTATTGTCCCCTTATCCTGAAAACCAAGATAGCTCAAGTAAGCCTCTGTGAGACCCAAATGGCCTGAAAGGGCTTTGCTCAAAGCAACCCCGCACTTCTTCCCAAACATGTTATCCCTTAAATCCAACTTCTTCAATTTATCACCTGCTCCTAGAGCTTCTGCTAGGGCTATACCACCCGCAGCACAAACCCTAGTAGATGAGCATCTAAAATCCTCCAACGCAGTGCAGTTCCTAACAAGCCCTGAAAGTGCCTCTGCCTCTTCATCCCCTGTCATATTATTATGGAAATGCAGAACCCTAAGCCTCTTAACGGAGGGCAGAAGCTCACAGATGGCTCTAGCAGCCTCCACAGAGATACCATTGTTCATAAAATATAGTTCCTCCAACGTTTTCTAAGATTTTAACAGAGACCCAAAAGCCCTAACGCCCTTCTCACCCAGTGCATTGTCAGAAAGATTCAAGGTCCTCAATACACACCCTTGTAAAACGGATGAAAATATGGCCATTACCTGAAGGGCCTCGTCCTCGCCTCTTCCCGCGATGAAATCTGAAAGATCAACATCAGTCAGATTACTCTGAACTTCCATCAAGATTCTCTCTGCAACACGAGCAGCATCGAGACCAAAGCTTTTGTTGCTGAAGCATATCTTGGTATAACCATTCCCTTCCTCTGCTAACGGCCTCAGGAGCTCCTCGGCAAACGAGATCGCAGGCACAGGCACAGCTCGCAGGCACAGGCACGCAGGCAAGGCTCGGAGGACTCGGCACAGCTCGCAGGCACAGGCACGCAGGCAAGGCTCGGAGGAGGACTCGTGAACAACTCAAGGCTTGGAGGAGGACTCGTGAACGGCTCAGGCCAAAAATTTGAATAAAACGTGCCCAAGCATATTGCAAATTTAAATAGTAAAAAAAAAACCCTTATTACCCTTAATATACCTCCAATATATTAATTTTTAATTTTTTAATTTTAACCCCCCAATATGAACGGACGTGATATCATATTGGTCCCTAGGTGACGCCCCCGTGCTCAAAAGCATCTCAAGATAAACACTTTTATCAAAACATGAAATAATGAGCAAGGTGATCAAACTGATTAGAAACATCAACTAAAAATATAGATCAAAACATGGCTTATATAATATATATCATTTCAAGCTAACAACCTTCAAAACTTACTAAGAGTCTGTCATATGTGTTTTTGGTACAATAGCTTGATAGAATCTAATCCATTTCCAGAATAAAAATGCCCTCAGGAAGGACTATTGTTCTCCTTTTTATAATTACATAATATTTACAAAGGTTGTTTATCAGATCCAAAACTCTAGGGTCCAATATGCCCAAAATAACAAAATCGGATTCTTAGGAAAATCTGGCAAATTTATGAAAAATGGGTCTCAAAGAACGCTCCATATCTATTGATCCGAGACACCTATGTAAAAAAAAAAGAGTTTTTTGTGTATGGTTTCATGATGAACAAAAACTTCTCCTTGTTTTTAAAAATTCTTTTCTAATTGATCTAAAGATGCGCTGAAATTTTGTGACTAAAACAGTAAATTATATAATATTTTAAACCCTGAAAAAATAGGCCGTAAATATCAATTTGAATCTTTCAAACCATGAAATCTATTGAAAAAATGAGAGAGTTTTTTGTGAATGAGCCCATGCTTGAGAAAAACCTCTTCGGGTTTTTTGAAATTCACTTCCATATCCTTGTAATATGTGCCTAATGACCATGACTAAAACAGAGAAAACATACATTCCAACAACGCCAGTTTGTATAACCTCCATATATTACGCTGTCGGAATGTGTAAACTCACATATGCTAAAAAATCAAAAGAAGTATTAGGAAAAATGGGTTATCATATAGATGAAATCACTCATAGAAAACTTTTTAGGAAGAATTCAAATAAATATAAGTCATTTTATAATTCATAATCTTGCAAATGCATAAATATAAATAAGCAATAAAAATGGAAATAGAAAACTGATCTAGAAACTAAGGTTCAAATTATAGGGGAAAAAATGAAGAAATTGAAGGTACAGATTGATTGAAGGTATAGATCTATTGAAGATAATAGGTCAAGGAAGATAATAGATCTATTATGGCGGTTTTTCCCGGTTTTGGGTTTTCCACTTAAACATTGTGTTTCTATCTTTAATGGTTGCTTGTCTATTTTATTTCTCTTGCAAGTTATTATATTTTATTACGTTCATAATTCCTAACAATTGGTATCAGATCTATGGTTTGGTGTGGTTGTGATTGTTGGTGCTGTTATGTGCAGTATTTTAAAAAAATGGTTGTACCTAGATTTTTGAATTAATTGTGGGGTGCATGTTTAGTGGTACTCGACACCCTAACAATATTTTGGGGTTCTTGGTTAGAATGAAATTTCCATGGGTGCTAGAAGCACAAGGTAAACCTCTTATGCATAGAGAAGGGATGTTGCATCAAGTGTGGAATGAACCACTGGGTAGATATGACGGTGGTAGGTGTACTTGTAGCCTAGCTTGATGTTGATCAAAGAGGTTGATTCTTTGATTGTGGGAGGAATGTGAGATTGTTTAATATTGTTACCACCTAAGTTGTACTTAGTGGTTTTTTATCAAGTGAGACTGCTGAACTGGACAAAGATGATTTGTTCGGACTTCAGAAGACCTTCGGAAGTGCTTCTGGGAAGTGCTTATTGTAATATATCACATGTTCATACCCCCTTGGGGGAGTTGTAATAAATGTTATAGCATGATAGTGTCTGTAAAAGACTCGGTCTCATAGAATTTATTTGTCAATCCGATCAACCCAGGGTGTTTTTTCCCTTGGTTATTATTGGTTGTTGAATAAACCGCTTATAATTTCTGAGTTTCACTCAATACCTCCAAAGTTGGGGTGGTCGGCTTGGAATTTAGGCCTATTGAGGTTATTAGAGTCTATGTGTCAATGTATAAACATGCTAGACATTATGGTTGAGTCATATGAACATGTCTAAGTCCCCCTAGGNTTTTCAGTGTTTTTTATTAAAATTTAATTTTTCCAAAACTTAGGCTATTTTTTAATAGTTTAATTGGAAAAATTGGTTTTGTAATAAAAGTGGGCTCGGAATTTAGATTCAGTCATGTAGGTGCTAATTTTCAAGATAAGAGCACCCAGTAAACCTATAGACCCACTATGTCCTAGTTTTGAATGATTTTCCATCACTCAGGACATAAATCCCCAAAAAATCAAATATTGATTATTTAATTGATGAATTAATTAAATAATGGATAAAACCCCAAATCCTAAATCATTGGGATTTGCTCCGATTTGACTGAAATCAGTCTCACCGGCTTGGGATTGATTGGATCTAACAATTCCTTGACTGAAGGAGGTGATCTGGGTAGATCTGGGAGTGCACCACAGCACGCAATCTTGGGAATTTCTCCCTCCCTCTCTCCTCCACACGTGTGGGCTCATCTGGATGAGTTTTGGTGGATGCTTCAGTCAACAGGTTGAGGTGTTAGTAAGATCAGCTCTCTGATTGCCAGTTGCACTCAATGAGACTCAGATCAGGCCCAGTTAGACACATATCAGGCCTAGATTCACTCCACATGCAACTGCAATTGTCTATCTCCTTGGTATTTGTGCCCCCTCTTGGTTGGGGTTTCATTTTTTTGTATAAATAAAGCATGGATTCCTCCTTTTCGAGCTAGTTAGAGTTGGATTGAGGAGCCATTTCTATTGTAATACTGTGTAATATCTTTTTCTATTGGAATAAAGTGAATATTTGGAGGCAAGATGGTGTCATGTCATTGTATGTGTGGATGAGCATTGCCATGTTTCATTGAGGTAACCTGTACCTATGTTCATAATTTGCTGATTGCTTGTGGATTCATTGCTAAGATTGATAATAAGTGTATTATAATCTTGATAGGAAAGGAATTTGTTAATAAGTTTATTGGCCATCTATTTCCTTTTTGATGCATGTTTAGAGATCTAGATTTAGCACGTTGTATAAGTTTATATGCATGTTATTTTGAAATCTCTATGTATGTATTAACCGGATCTCACAAGTATTTTGGCAAGTCTTTGGATTCAGTTGCAGGTTCCTAGCTTGGAGAGGATGCTGCTCTAGTTTGATTCTTCACTCTCTCCAAAACCATTCAAAGTAATAGTCCCTCAACATTCCACTGGAAAGCTCCACGGTTGATCCTCAAGGCTTCCATAAAAAATGCTCTTCTTTTCCTCTTCCTCCAAATTTTTCTAAAATCAGTCCGGTTACTTGTTTGCATCTTTAAAATTGTTTATATATATCAATTTTAGATTTTATTTTACATAGATATTTCTGCCTTAAATATCATAAACTAGATCTCATTTCTAAAAGAAAATTTACAAGCATTCTAGATCTAGTTTTAGGAAAAATTGTCATTTTTCAAGGCTGTGAAAGTAGATCTAAATCTTGTTGAATGCATGGTTGTTTCATTAGAGTCTAAAAATTTATATTCAGCAATTTAAGTGCTTCATATTGGCTGTCCCCAAATAATTCCAAGATCCCAAGGAAATCTTGGTTCCTTTTCTGCTTCTTTAAAAACTAGTTTTAACTTAGAATTTCTGGGTAAAAATTTTGTTCATCCAAAGTACTTTTGGGCACATTTAACTGTGATAATATTTCTATTTTTTATCATGTGTAATAGAAAATAGGAGGAGGTTCTCTCCGGAAAGCATTTTTGGACCATTCGAAACCCCTCGGGGGGTCTCCGTCTTCCCAAAATTTCAAATTTTCGCAATTTGTAAACCTTTGGTCTCATTCCATATAAGGAACAAGTGGATTAATTTCAGTTTTATGATATTTTAATTTCTACTAATAAAGAGAAAAATCTTTTCAAATAGGCTCTTTCGAGCCTATTCACCATCCCCCCAGGGGGGATCCGCGTTCGTTTCACCTTTTTTCTTTTTTCCCTTTTTTTTCTATTCTAGTTTAGTATTGACATGCAGGTTTGTATACTTTGATAACATTTTGCATCATTCCATACTTTCAATTCAAAATTAATCATACTACTTACCCACGACTTCTCGATTGACCCGTAAGGGGAAAGAGATGCGTGGTAGGACTAATTAGAAAACCAGTGTTGTGTGTATCTAATTCTGTTTTCATTAATTGTTTTAATAATCATAATAAAATCAACCCCTCCTTGATTCCTCGATTGAGGTCCACTTGGACCGAAAGAGGTTCTTGGAGGGTTTTCTTTTTAATAAGAACACCTCTTTTAAAACTTACTAAAAATAACAAAGACTCCAGTGTGTATGATCTGTACTTGGTTATGGTTAGTCCAATCAGTCAAGCTACATCAAAAGCACTTGAGTGACTAGATTAATTAGTATTTACCTCCAAAATTGACAAACCATCAGGAGAAAATCCAACGCCTCGAACGAACTGTAACGGTGGCAAAATACCCAAAGGAGTGGGATCAACTGGAAAGTGACCTTGAGGCGCCGATCTCTGTCACACCCTAACAGGTGCATTATGAACAATAGTCTCCGAGACTCCATTCCATCCCACAAACCACCTTGCGGGTAGCCATGAAAGTTCACTTTTGGACACACTCCAAGTACCCCTCGGGTATATCTGGAGTCCCCTTTTCGCCTAATTTAATTCATTCACATTCCACATTAATTTAAAATCTACCAAGAGACATTTGCAAAACATTCATTCAAGTGCATGCAAACACATTATTGTCTCTGTTAACTCCATTTAAGGCACTGGTGATTTATTTGATCATTTCTTTCAATTATATATATATATATATATATATCTTGAGTGTCATTACTGTGCTTATCTGCTTTAAATCTTGCATCTTGTTATCTTTTGTTTCCACTGGTTAATTTCAAAACTCCTAAACAACTTAATCAATATAACACCATCACACTAAGTAATTAGCCTTAGTAATTTAATAGGGCCTACCCCCCTTGGCTTCGTTAGGAGTTAGCTTGAACGCAGGAGTCAAGAACAAGGTGACAACCTTGACTCGAGACTTACCCCCAAGGACACACTGAGTGGCTTGAATATTTTTGCCACGTAACCCAGGTGTGTGAGAGGTGGCAACACTTCTTGGCGCCGTTGCCGGGGATAAATCTTTTTATTCCCAAGTACAAATTTTGTTTTCTTCCTTTTTATTTTTTCTTTGTTTGATGAATGATTAGAGTAGATCTTTAATTTTCATTTGGCGACTCCACTGACCTTTTTCAGTTTTTATTTTTTACAAAGAAAAGCAAACAATATTTTTGTGAGAGTTCTTAAATGTATATTTTTATTTTCACATGGAGACTCCATTGAAGGGATAAAACCCTTGTTTCTCACAATTTTTTTTTGAGATTGATTGTGTGTACGTGAGCCCATGTAACAGTGAAATTTAAAGCTCAACTCCATTTTTTCGGTTCCAAACATTCTCCATGATCACTCATTCTTGATATGAATATTAAAAGAATATAAATTGCTTCTCGAGCTTCCTATGATTGTATTCCCATTTATTTCTCTAGGATCCCTGGCTTTCCTAATCGTCTCATTAGTGAAATGACATCTACTTCCCTTCCATCCTTTCGGGGGGATGATAATGATCACTCAGCCAGATTCCATGTTATGATTTTTCTGTCACATATGAGTCAAAACAACATTCAACATGAGGATAATATGATGGCGATGTTTTCTCATTCTATGCAAGGGGACGCTTAATGTTGGCTTCATGAGTGTTTTCCTGAGAAATCTATTACTTCCCTTGCAAAATTCTTTGAAATATTTTTGAAGCAGTGGCATTATGATGGGAATGATATTAAATCATTCGATGCTAAATCATTCATTAAGACCAATTTGAAGTACTTCTTTCCTTGGAAAGAGTTTCATACAAAATATCTTGAGATATGTAGTAGCAACATGGTGTACAACACCCAACATTCAGAAATCCATTATGATCCCATTGAGTCTGTGCATAAAGAGCCATTAATTGAAAAAAATGTTGAAGACCCTCCTCATGCAGAATCAACAGAGAATAGTGATGATTGGGAATTATTTCATGATTATTATAGTGATGATGATCACATTTGTACTCCAGATCTACCTAAGGATGAAACCATTACAGAATCTTATAGTGAAACTTATAAGGAAAACCGTAATGTGCATGATGGGACTCCTACCTGTTCTCCATATAATGATGACAGTCTGGAAGGTTTCCTTCCTTATGACCATTTTTCTGAAGAATATGAATATGAAAATGAGGATAAGTATGACTTGGAGCATGATACAAGTGACGAAGACTCCCTTATGTCTGACACAGATGTTGAAGAGGAGTCCTGGAAATTCATGGAAAATCCAGTCTATGAGGAAAATGATGAACCAGAAACCTTTGATGGTTTTGTTGATTCTCCTATCCATGGCACATATAAAGGAGAGAGCATGGACCATGTGGCCTTGGGAAAGTTTGATATGGAAAAGGAGCATGCATTTTATCCATATGATCAGTCTGAGCCATATATCAGTATCAGTAATGAAGACAAAGAGAACTTGATATCGGAACTTGTTATTAGCAATGGGGAATCCATCACATATGACATAGATTGTGGTGATGACTATTGGGATTTTTGTGAATATCTTATTAAGAATCCCATCTATGCTATATCCAGTAAGGGGAGTGTCTATTTATAAATTTGTGGAAGTCCAATCTACTATACTTCCATAGAGGGAAGCGTGGATCTGAAGACTTGGGAAAATCCTAGTATGGAAGAGCAACATTCAAAACTCTTATATGATCATTCAGAGTCATATCATGTAGAGCCACACAAAGGTATCAATAATGAAGACATTGAGAAGCAGTGTTGTGAAAAGACAGATGTGATGCAGTCAGTGGAATATCAGTCTCAACTATCATCTTCACATATGGAGTTTCCTTATGATTTGGAGCTGCTTGGGGCTTATGCAATGATTTATCATTCGATAAGCCTTGATGATCAGTATGATAGTGTATTCAATCTACCTCATCACTCTGATTTGTATATCAACCCTATCCAGTCATGGATAGAAGCAACTTGCGCAAGCACCTACCAGTTTGGGAAGAAGTTTGACAACATTATTCATGCCTATGATTTCCCATCCATCCCGTCCATTCCGGATCATCACGCAGGTTTGCATTCTCTAAATAAGGTATCCTTACTTTGGATGGTAACCAAAGACAAAGAATTTTTTTTTTATGTTAGTAAAATTTTTAGGTGGTTACTTTGGATTTTTGATTACACTTTACCTTTTTATATCATGCTTAGAGTAGGAAAATAAGCTCCTTGAAAGAGAGCATTTACTTTCTGCATTTCTATTCTTGTACTTAGCTATAATAAAAACTTTTATTTCATTAGTTAGCTATATATATTTTGTTTGAATAAATTGGCTTAATTGTTCATTTGGTTTTTATATAAAGCTTGTGCTACTAAGGTTTTCTTGTTAAGTTGAGATATTTTTACAGGGTGTATAAACCAGACATTTTGGTGTTCTCGTATCATCTCCTTGTCTTATGACCAGATCAAGCACACATCCCATAGATGGAGCCAGATGTTACCACCTAAGTTGTACTTAGTGGTTTTTATCAAGTGATCCTGGTGAACCAGACAAAGATGATTTGTTCAGACTTTAGAAGACCTTTGGAAGTGCTTGTTGTACTATATCACATGTTCATATCCCTTTGGGGGAGTTGTAATAAATGTTCTAGCATGATAGTGTCTGTAAAAGACTTGGTCTCATAGACTTTATTTGTCAATCTGATCAGCCTAGGGTGTTTTTTCCCTTGGTTATTATTGGTTGTTGAATAAACGACTTATAATTTCTGAGTTTTTCACTCAATACCTCCAAATTTGGGGTGGTCGGCTTGGCATTTAGGCCTATTGAGGTTATTAGAGTCTATGTGTCAATGTATAAACATGCTAGACATTATGGTTGAGTCATATGAACATGTCTAAGTCCCCCTAGGTTTTTAATTTTTTTTAATTTTTGAATTTTTTCAGTGTTTTTTATTAAAATTTAATTTTCCCAAAACTTAGGCTATTTTTTAATAGTTTAATTAGGAAAATTGGTTTTGTAATAAAAGTGGGCTCGAAAGTCAAATTCAGTCATGTAGGTTCTCATTTTCAACCTAAGAGCACCCAGTAAACCTATAAACCCACTATTTCCTAGTTTTGAGTGATTTTCCATCACTCAGGACATAAACCCCCAAAAAATCAAATATTGATTATTTGATTGATGAATTAATTAAATAATGGAGGAAACCACAAATCCTAAATCATTGGGATTTGCTCCAATTTGACTGAAATCAGTCTCATCGGCTTGGGATTGACTGGATCTAACAATTCCTTGACTGAAGGAGGTGATCTGGGAAGATTTGGGAGTGCACCATAACATGCAATCTTGGGAATTTTTCCCTCCCTCTCTCCTCCACATGTGTGGGCTCATCTGGATGAGTTTTGGTGGATGCTTCAGTCAACAGGTTGAGGTGTCAGTCAGATCAGCTTTCCGATTGACATTTGCACTCAGTGAGACTCAGATCAAGCTCAGTTAGACACAGATCAGGCCTAGATTCACTCCACATGTAGCTGCAATTGTCTATCTCCTTCAGATTTTTGCCCCCTCTGGGCTGAGGTTTCATTTTTTTGTATAAATAAAGCATGCCTTCCTCCTTTTCGAGCTAGTTAGAGTTGGATTGAGGAGCCATTACTGTTGTAATAGTATGTAATATCTTTTTTTATTGGAATAAAGTGAAGCTTTAGAGGCAATATGGTGTCATGTCATTGTATGTGTGGATGAGCATTGCCATGTTTCACTGAGGTAACCTGTATCTATGTTCATAATTTGCTGATTGTTTGTGGATTCATTGCTAAGATTAATAATAAGTGTATTATAATCTTGATAGGAAATGACTCTGTTAATAAGTTTATTGGCCATCTCTTTCCTTTTTTATGCATGTTTAGTTATCTAGATTCAACATGTTGTATAAGTTTATATGCATGTTATTTTGAAATCTCTATGTATGTATTAACCGGATCTCACAAGTATTTTGGCAAGTCTTTGGATTTAGTTGCAGGTTCCTAGCTTGGAGAGGATGCTGCTCTATTTTTCTTCTTCACTCTCTCCAAAACCATTCAAAGGAATAGTCCCTCGACATTCCACTGGAAAGCTCCATGGTTGATCTTCAAGGCTTCCAGCAAAAATGCTCTTCTTTTCCTCTTCCTCCTTCAAATTTTTCTAAAATCAGTCCGGTTACTTGTTTGCATATTTAAAATTGTTTATATATACAAATTTCATGGTTTATTTTACATATATCTTGCTGCCTTAAAGCTCATAAACTAGATCTCATTCCTAAAAGAAAATTTACAAGCATTCTAGATCTAGTTTTAGGAAAAATTGTCATTTTTCAAGGCTGTGAAAGTAGATCTAAAGCTTGTTCAATGCATGGTTGTTTCCTTAGAGTCTAAAAATTTATATTCAGAAATTTAAGTGCTTCATATTGGCTGTCCCCAAAGCAGGCCAAGATCCCAAGGAAATCTTGCTTTCCTTGGTTCCATTTCTGCTTCTTTAAAAACTAGTTTTAACTTAGAATTTTTGGGTAAAAAGTTTGTTCATCCAAAAGTACTTTCAAAGTAATTTTGGGAATATTTAAATATGATAATCTTGCTGGTTTTTATCATGTGTAATATAAAATAGGAGGAGGTTCTGTCCAGAAAGCATTTTTGGACCATTCGAAACCCCTTGGGGGGTCTTCGTCTTCCCAAAATTTCAAATTTTTGCAATTTGTAAACCTTTGGTCTCATTCCATATAAGGACCAAGTGGATTAACTTGAGTTTTATGATATTGTAATTGCTTCTAATAAAAAGAAAAATCTTTTCTAATAGGCTCTTTCGAGCCTATTCACCATCCCCTCAGGGGGGATCCGCGTTCGTTTCACCTTTTTTCTGTTCTAGTTTAGTATTGACATGTAGGTTTGTATACTTTGATAAAATTTTGTATCATTCCATACTTTCAATTAAAAATTAATAATACTACTTACGCCATGACTTCCCGATTGACCCACAAGGGGAAAGAGATGCGTGGTAGGACTAATTAGAAAACCGATGTTGTGTATATCTGATTCCATTTTCATTAATTGTTTTAATAATCATAATAAAATCAACCCCTCCTTGATTCCCTGATTGAGGTCCACTTGGACCGAAAGAGGTTCCTGGAGGATTTTTTTTTTAATAATAACACCTCTTTTAAAAGTTACTAAAAATAACAAAGACTCCAGTGTGTATGCTCTGTACTTGGCTGTGGTTCATCTGATCAGTCAAGCTACATCAAAAGCACTTGAGTGACTAGATTAATTAGTCTTCACCTCCCAAATTGACAAACCATCAGGCAAAAATCCAATGCCTCGAACAAACTATAAATGGTGGAAAAATACCCAAAGGAGTGGGAACAACTGGAAAGTGACCTCGAGGCACCGATCTCTGTCACACCCTGACGGGTGTGTTATGAACAATAGTCTCTGAGACTTCATTCCAGCCGACAAACCACCTTGTAGGTAGCCGTGAAAGATCACTTTTGGACATAATCCAAGTACCCCTCCGGTATATATGGAGTCCCCTTTTGA
>LPNX011020536.1:260485-276389 GCA_001517045.1 Pseudotsuga menziesii | reverse complement strand
TATATACATATGTATATATATATATACATATGTATATATATATATATATATATATATATATATATATATATACATATGTATATATATACATATATATATATATACATATGTATATATATACATATGTATATATATACATATGTATATGTATATATATCGAGTGTCATTACTGTGCTTATCTGCTTTAAATCTTGCATCTTGTTATCTTTTGTTTCCATTGGTTAATTTCAAAACTCCTAAACAACTTAATAAATATAACACCATCACACTAAGTAATTAGCCTTAGTGATTTAATAGGGCCTACCCCCCTTGGATTCATTAGGAGTTAGCCTGAATGGAGGAGTCAAGAATAAGGTGACAGCCTTGACTCGAGACTTGCCCCCAAGGACACACCGAGTGGCTTGAAGATTTCTGCCACGTAAACCAGGTGTGTAAAAGGTGGCAACAAATCTCATTTTTGGGACCAAGATTGATGAACCATGTATGTCAAGAGAATTCCTAGAGAACTGGTGGTTACAATGACTGAGTACCTGTTAGAATAATCAACCCATAGTTTACCCACTTAGACATTAATTTCATTATTTTTGTCTTATTTGCCTAGTTCATGTGTCCCACCTTGTGCAAGTTGTCATTTGCCTATCTATAATGGTCAAACTTGCCTTATTTGACTCATGTAGCACATGGGAGAGCTAAAGGAATCAATTCTTCTTTATTCCTGGCCTCCTAGGCACCCTTCTGCTTTTTCTGCTTTATTGCCTGCTTTTTTAGTGTTTTAAGGCAAAAGGAAGAGCTAGACTAGGTGAGGTTGACTAGTTTTTTGTCCTACACATCCTCCTCTCTTTCTCCATGCAAAAGCATGTATGAGTTGCCATTCCACCACTCTTTAGCTTGCCTAAGCCTTTTTTCCAATTCGTGAGCTCCATGACAGATTTGGGATCAGCTTTTTACACCTATGGGGGATTTGCTTATTTTTGGTAAGCCTGCTTTATGCTAGATTCGAATTGCTCCTCATGCATTCGAATCCCTGATGTATGTTATTTATTCAGCAACCTATTATTTTACAGGGTTGGCTATTGTACACTGATTTAATACAGTTTAGTGTTCAGCTCCATTTTTCAGTCTCTTTGTGAGTGATTTTGCATGATCAATTGTTAATTGTTGTGAGTAAAATTAATCTATCACCTGGTTCAATTTCCACAGGACCCATGTAATCCAAGATATGGATTCTTTTTATATGGACATCAATGACAAGGTTGTATGTAGGTACAAAAGGAGCATGGAATAAAACAAGCAAGAGATCGAGCATGGAAAAGAGAGAGGATGAAGCAATGGATGGTGATGGTGTACTCACCCTGAAGACACATGAAAAAACTAATGGAGTAGTTTGCATGTAAAATGGCATATTTCAGTAAGCCCTAGTAAGGCATGCATAACCCTAGTAAATCACCGAAAAAGTCAGGAAATAGACCTAGGTGATAGGGGGTGTATGTGAGATTCCTTTGTAAAACTTTTAGGGGGTTTGGTGTTTACTCCAAGTCAAGTTTAAAGGGGAGATTATTAGGGCTAACCTTGAATCGAGAATGAGTGAAATGGTTTATATCTCAGCATGTGTTTTTAGGCCCATGGTATTTGGTGGCTAATGGTTTTTTCCAAGGTATTTGGTGGCCCGTGGTATTGTCCCATGGTATTGCATGCAAGGAAGTCTTTATAAGGATTTAGGAGGTTCCATTGTAAAGTGGCTTGGAGGTGAGTTGTGGCTAGCTCATTTGGTCCAGCTTGGACGGTTTAGGTCAAGGCAGATAATATATCTATTATGGTGGTTTTTCTCGGTTTTGGGTTTTCCACGTAAATGTTATGTGTCTATCTTTAATGGTTACTTGTCTATTTTATTTCTCTTGCAAGTTATTATATTTTATTGTGCTCGTAATTTCTAACATGTCTAAATTAGTTGAAAATAAAAATGAGCTCATGGAATTGTATAGAAATATTGGTTCAAATATTGATGATTTATGGACTGGAAAATCAAAACATCAATTTGAGATGGATAAAATGATGCAAGTGGTTACATAGGAACTCATGGTGAATATTTTCCAGCAATGATTTCAAGTTGATAAGAAGTCAAACATTAATGTTATTTCCAATCTTAGTGAGATAACTAAGATGATTGTGGGATTGAGTACAATGCACTTGTTTTGCACATGTATAGACAGTTTCCCTCAATTTTTGGAGGCAGGTGTGATGCAGGATCTTCTTGTTATTTTTCATCATGATTCAGGGAGATCAATGTTATTAGGGTTACCCCCTACTTGCATGGGTGGTCTCTTTAGTTTTCTTGAGAAATTTTGATGACTTATGGGAACGATTGAGAACTTTTATGACATATATGTGCATTATCTACAACAACTTGGGAATTCTGGACAATAAACAAGCCCCAATAACATATTCTGGGCATGTTCCAATCTCAACAATAATGATCTTCCTATTTGATGGAAATTATGGGTCTGTTTTCTCTTTGAAGAGTGTTAATAAATATTTTATGGAGCAAACCTACGCTTTTTGCGACTCTTTGCAACAGTAAAATCATGAAAATTACTTTAAAATAAATTATGGGCACGAATTAGGATAAATACAACTAATCATTAGGCATTATCTCAACAAATTTCAACAGTAAGGGGGTTTTATTTCTAATTATGGGTGCAAGTTTGGAGTAATATTTGAGGCTGCATCCCTCAATTATTCACCTGTGTTGTACCTTATGCAGAGTTTGTAAAAGGAACATGTTAGCTAAAACTTCACATGCTGATTCAAGACACTTTATGGTACATTTCTGTGGGGCTAATTATATTTATGTGGGTTATTCCATGGCTTCACCAGTAAAAGCTTCTTTAAGGGCCTGGTATATATTATTTCATGTATGCCACAACCATGGAGATTTTTTGACAAAAAAATATTTTGTGCATTTTCTTAAACCTTGACCGAGTCAATGATTTCAAACCATGTGGCCAAGTCATTGCTCATTGAGAATTTCGAAACATTGCTCCTATCTTCTTTCATATATTCCATTAGAGATGCAACAAATTTTTGCAAAATTGTCCTTCAAATGAAGATAAATTCAGTCTCATCTTTTAGTATAGGGTTTGTGAGGCTTCCATTTCTTAGTATCAAAACACATGAAAACTCTTATTGATAAAGTTTGGAATTGGAAAAATATGCATAGATAGGACTCAAACAACACAAAGATATCTTCCATTTTTTTTATCAAACACATGAAACCCTTATTTATATGTCAAGGCATGGAAGAGATGCATAGATAGTACTCAAATGACAAAACGATATGCAAATAACAACTTTAAGTGCGAATATAAGCAATAAACCAACCTCGATAAATAAACCTTCAACATGATTTATCCCTAACCCTTCAACTCTTTCACCTTATATATATATATATATATATATATATATATATATATATATATGGCCTCCATAACAAAAGGAATAATTCCTTATGTATTTCCACCGAGTATATATCCTATTCCCACTGTGTACGTCCTTCCCAAACTAGTCTGCACTACGAAGAAAGGGTTTTCCATAGATACCTCTAGACAAGAGCTTATTACAAAGTAACATATTTGAGGATTTAACAACCAATGTCTTGAGGAATAATTATTAATTTTATTGCAGAATAGGTAGTGCTACTAAACGTTTTTAGAATTTCTCAAGACAAGTAGGTATTGGCATCTAAGTGCACACTTAACCATATGCAAGAATTATAGCATTGTATCCTTGGAATAAGTCATCAATAAGTGGACCAACACATTCTTAAAAAATGGTAGAGAAGGGAAAATTCACTCTACCCTAAACATAATCTAATGTGAATGAATGAGTTCCAAAATGAACCTACAAAAATTTCAAACAACAATCGATTAGACATTCAATGAAGAACAAAAAGATGGAAAAAGTTTAAAGACTAGAAGACATAATAGAACCATGTTCTCTCTATGCAATAATAAACCCATTTTTAAATCTTCATGTTTTAAACTGTGATGTTTACAGGCTAGTTATCAATTATAAGCTAAGTTTACTTACCATTAACTGTAATTATTGTCTTATTAGAGTTGTAATATATTGAGAATCTCTATGAAGTATGAAGTTAATATAAGGTCAAAAAATATGAACTCAATTTTATTCAATTTTCTCAGGGCTAGTGTGATATGTTGAAAATGTTGCACTAGAGCTTCCTGATGGATTTTTGAGGCTGACTGAATGTGATCTCAATTATAACTTTAAACAAATGGATTTTGGAAAAGTAAATTAGCAACCTTCAAGCATTACAACTATTGAAAATTTAATATAACTCAAGGAAGCTAATGGTAAATATTTACACAATTTTGAGCTAGTTTTGAGATAGTGTTGCACCTAATATCCACACTGATGCCTCAAATCCCTCAAAACACTTGGATAAGGATTATTTTTACACTTTTTCCCACTCTTAGACTGGCTGATGCACCTTTCCTCCTATGATAGAGTGTGAGAGAGGGCTGTCACACCTTATCCAATGACAATAGGTGCCACTGGTGCCTCTACCTTGTTTGCAAAGTGCGTCAATGCACATACCCTCACCACAAGAAGCGCTAGAAGGATTTAAAAGGAAAAAAGAGAAGTTTCGAGAAGCTTCCAAGTGAAAGCTCTAGCAGAATATGTTCTTATCTGTTAGGGAGAGATGGAACTCTGTTAGGATTATAATCCTCCCTTATCCAAATTGGTTAATTATGCCTAAATTCAGAGTTTTTTCAGTCATTATTGAGTCACTAGTACCATTGGGTCAACAGGGCCTAATTGGGACACCTGTACCAGTTACTAAAGTGTGGGGAACACTGACTGAGGATAAATACCACTGGCTGCACTTTCATGCATCAGTTTAGGTGCCTCATATACCGATCCCTACAATTTAGGAGCCACTGGGAGTGCCAACACCAACCTCCTTCAGTTGAGTTTAGTTGGTGACTAGTCAGGCCTAGCTATGAGTCAATTACATTTAGTTACACTTAGTTACATTTAGTTAGTGCCAGTATTTGCATGACTACATGTAGGAAGGTGCCTTTTCTCACCTACCACATCATTAGACTAGTTTAACTAATTCTAACTGATTGAACCATTGATTTAGACAACTAGAGTTAGCTAGTTAAGCTCTGACAGTGATTTAGACATGTCCAGTTATCCATGCAGTTAGATTGATTCAATCAATTCTAATTTCCTCCCATGTATTCAAATTGTCTGGATATTAATGCCAGTGTATTGCATTGTAATAATTATCCAAATTGTATCCATTTACTTTTTTGATTAATGAAAGCATTATACAGCTGCAACCCATTTTTTGCATTGTTTCATGTCAATTATGAGTGAATTGTTTGTGAGATCTATTTGTGAGTTTTGTCTTGGTTCATAGATTCCTATGAGATCAATTTTTATATGGTATCATAGCCTTGGCAGGACAAGGCATTTCTCCTTCTATAGATTTCATGCTAGATCAAAGCAATTTGAGCAAAAGAACTCAAAAAATTCCAGCTCTTCACCAGAAGTGGAGAGTTTACCACATAATTCCCAGGAAAAGGAATTGTTGATCAAGCTTGCTTGATTGACTACGCCAAGTGTAATGTAAACTTCAAAAGTGTAGGCTGTTTGACCTTACTTTAGTTTTTTTGTGTAATTGTAGGTACAAATTCATATGGATTCAAAATTATCAGTTCCTCTTCTTACTCCATCCACAAGATATTATGAATGGAAAATGAAGATGATTTCATCTCTAGAGAGACAATGTCTCTATGAGGTGTCTATTGGAATTGGTAAAAAGTCTTATGAATATGAGAATGACTGGCTAAATGGCGGTGATATAGCTTTTGGAATAATATGTCTAGCTTGTTCTCCAAGCTTGTGCTACCTTATTGGTTCTGCTGAATACCCAAAGGATCTATGGACAAAATTGGATAGAACCTTTGGAAAGCACAATGAGGATCATAATAGAAATTTGGAGATCACACCCAGCACCACAAGATATCTCTATTCAAAAGTATCTGCCTCTACTCTCTCTGATGAAGTTGTTCAAGATGAAGAAGAAGCAGAATCTTCTACATAGTCAATTCGAATTGAAGAAAGTCTCCTTGCAATGACTCCTTCTCCTGATGCTTTGAAAGTTTATGAGATCTCCGATATATCATATTCTCATATGGATGATCCAGAAGAAGACATTCAAATCTTTGGTATTTAAGAAAAACTATGCTGCACTTCTATGCAAACATTTTCCAGTGATTCTCCTTTAAATTCTGTGCAAAAATTGCTAGTGATTGCTTCAGAAAGTGAATAGGAATTCAATTTATCTCCCTTTAATGTTGTTGGTGTGTAGATAAGTAATACCTTGGATATTTTGGAAATAATATAATATTGTAGGAGTGATCTATTCACTCTCCTTGATCTATATCTTCCAACAAATTCCTACAGGATTGCATGCACCAATATTCAGAATTTTGAAGAAGGAGAAAACTGTGCATCTACCATATCGATGGACCACAATTTTGGATCTGATAAGAAACTATTTGGATATGATATTATATTACTTGGATATGATATGATATTATTTGGTTTGAATTTTAATTTCCAAGAGCTTTTAATCATGCTTGTAGCTGGTCTCATCAATTTTGGTGTGACAAATCAAGTACCGCAAGTCTCCTTCAAACTTGTTGCTGGGATTTGATGTTAGTTTCCTCTTATGAGTTTTATGATATTATATTTTGTGAATCATTGGTTACTTCTGAAGCTATATAAGACTATGGATCTCAAGCATTCTCTCTTTACATTCCCAGGGCTTCTCTACCTTTGTATTTGATCACATGTTCATCTCCTCACAGAACAAGTAAAGAGGGAGACATTTGACATTCACCTGGACACTTGATCCTAACACTTGGAGCTGATATTACCTCACATGGTTTGATGTTCAAGGCTGCAATATATCAGTTTCTTGGGTGTTCCTCACATGGTTTGAATTCTCAAGCACTTTTTCTCTCTCATCAGTTGATTTTAGTTGCTCTACATGGGTCCAGTTTTCATCCAGCAACTGTCTATATTTCTGATTTAGTTGAGCATATTCTTCTTCTTCCAAAGAGGAATATTCCTCCATACATAATCATTTTTTTTGTATGGAGAAGTTCACATGCCAGGCCCTAGGATACCTATGCATAGAAGAATAATCTTTTTCTTGATTTGACCTACTTAGTTTGAGGGGGGGTATTTTTCCCACGAGGTTTTTCCCCGTTTCCTTGTTTGTATTAAGCAATTTTTTTTAGCTGTAATGGGTGAACTTTGGTCTTAGTTACCAAGGCCCACAAATTTTCCAAGTTAGCATTCAGGGGGGGTGTCAGGATTATAATCCTCCCTTGTCCAAATTGGTCAATTATGCCTAAATTAGGAGTTTTTTCAGTCATTACTGAGTCAATAGTACCATTGGGTCCACATGGCCTAATTGGGTCACATGTACTAGTTACTAGAGTGTGGGGAACACCGATTGAGGATAATTTCCACTGACTGCACTTTCATGCATCAGTTTAGGAACCTCCTAGACTAATCCCTACAATTTAGGAGCCACTGGGAGTGCTGACACCAACCTCCTTTAGGTGAGTTTAGTTGGTGACTAGTCAGGCCTAGCTATGAGTCAGTTACATTTAGTTACACTCAGTTACATTCAATTAGAGTCAGTATTTGCATGACTGCATGTAGGAAGGCACCTTTTCTCACCTACCACATCAGTTAGACTAGTTTAACTGATTCTAAGTGATTGAGCCACTGATTTAGACAATTGGAGTTAGCTAGTTAAGCTCCGATAGTGATTTAGACATGTCCAGTTATCCATGCAACTAGATTGAGTCAATCAATTTGAATCTCCTCTCATGTATTTGAATTGTCTAGCTATTAATGCCAGTGTATTGCATTGTAATAATTATCCAGATTGTATCCATTTACTTTTTTTATTAATGAAAGCATTATATAGTTGCAACCCATTTTTTGCACTATTTCATGTCAATTCTGAGTAAATTTCTTGTGAGATCTATTTGTGAGTTTTTTCTTGGTTCATAGAATCATGTGAGCTCAATTTTTATACACTCGACCTCCTATCCCATAGGGATCACCCCCTATCCTCTTCCCAAAGGATCTCATCTCATATGAGCCTCCCTTTTCCTATAAAATAAGGCTTCATGGACTATACGAAGGGAGACCAAGGAAAGCATCCTTATGCTGTTGGATTGAAGTATGGTATTGAGGCAAAGTTGAGTGAGTTTTGTGAGAAAAGAGCTTTTGTGTGAGATTTTGCACTGTGTGAGTGTGTCAAAGACCTTGTGGAGATAAAGCTATTAACACTAAGTATTTGGTTGTAGCTTTCTCTTTTCATTTTTATTAATACAAATTTTTTTTCCTTTCCCATATATGATTTGGGTGAATATTAGTCATTTATTAATAGATTCCTTGATCACTAATACATATTTTTGATCTATCTTGCTACTATTATCCCTTGTATTATTTCTGATATTTCTTTGCAGGTATTATAGATCGTATGAAGAATAGTGAAACAACGGCTAGAGCTTGCAGATTTGAGGTAAAAGAGTTATTTTAATCAAGTAGATTAATTATCTAGGGAAAGGATGTACTACTGTGACTTTTTGTTCTAGACTTGTACCATATAGGATAGAGGAACAAGCAGAGTCCTCACTGGTTGAAGAATTCCTACAAAAAAAATTGGCGACCATACTGGGGAAGTATAGATCCAGTTAGATATGGGATAGATCCAGTCAGATTTGAAGCAGATCCACTTAGATCTAAGATTTTGATAACACTCTTTCTTATAAAATTGTGATTCTCTTTGCTTAACTCATTTGAGTTGTCAAGGTGAGTGATCCACCTTACCGTATTTCCAATTGCCTCTTTTGAAGTGTGTCATGTCCCAAATTTTTCATTGGGTCACAATGGCCTAATCACATTTTCCATATTCATGAGAGTTTGTCAAATTGATGCTAAGGGTCAAATAATTGCCAAGGAGGAAAATTACTAGATTACTAGGTTGGGAGTGGAAGCTTTGGAATTTGGAATAAGGGGGACAATAAATGATGTTTGAACATTAGAATAGCATAAATATTTAATAAAGGATCTAAATAAATAAATACAAGGTAAAATCAAAGTGTAAATTGATCATGAAGACACATGGAGGATGTGGGACCCACACAATCTAGATTATCTATGCCACATGGCATATTCATCTTGTCATTTTGAATCCATAAGAATACCAAGGGTCTTGTGATGAGTTGGAAGGTCATTATACTTGGAATGATTCAATTAAGGTCTAATTGGAGTGGAAGAGTAACTCCCATGGAAGAGGAATAGGCATTTTGGAGCTAGTGAGACACTTCGACTAGATTCCCTAGCTCTATGACAACAATGACGAAGATTCTATGAAACATATGACACAAATAAGATATGTATGATGAAATATGACATATATTACATGTCAAGTAAAAATAGAGCATCCAAGAGGGCGCTCATGTGAGTTGGGGAAGCTCAATGGGCTGCTACTCAAATTGGGGGAAGATGGAAGGTTAGGAAAGGGAGGACAAATGGGAAATCATGAGCACACACCCAAATTAGAACTGGCTTGACTTTGTGGATGTATTGGTAACATTAGAAGGATAAGGATGTTTATAAAATACATGGATCAACCAAGAGAAGGGATTTTTTTCATTTGAGAAATTGTCATTTGTGAATTGTGAGAGCTAGTAGATGACTAGTTTTCTTTCCTCAACCAATTTAGAGGGTGAAAGATTCCCATCCAAGTTGGTGTTTGGAGATGCCAATCAGGTATTTCATGTATATTTAATGGATTTTTATTTTCATTTTTAAGCTACAGGGAAGCTCGTGGTTCCTTCTATTGTAGCACTTTCTCTCAACCATTTCCAGTTTTTATGGCATATTCTTGCTCATGGAGGGATTGCGCTTTGGGTGAGCTTTTGATATATTTGGGGACGATTATAATGCCCCATTATTTTATGTTATGATTTAAATTATATTTATTTCAATTTCATAATACTCTCACATCAAAATATTGAAATATTCCATGCAAAAATGTTAATCAATGAAGAAATAGTGCCATTTCCCCACTATCTTGTTGTGAACCAATGTAATGTTTATGGATTTGAATGGATAAGTAAAATACTGATGGTTTATATATGAATGGACTGTTATTTTTGTATTTAAAATTCATAATACTCACATGTCGAAATACCCAAAATATTTCATGTATAAATGTTAAACAATGAAGAAACAATGCCATTTCCCCACTACCTTGTTGTGAACCAATATTATGTTGATAGATTTGATGGATAAGTAAAACACTGATGGTTTATGGATGAATGGAATTATATTTATGTATTATATGAGTTTAATTTTCAGTACATAATAATTTGGTGTTATTTTTTTGAGTTTCATAGCAGTTGGAGAAGTTTTCCTATCATTCCCCCTAAGGTTGAAACTAGTCTTTTTGAATCTGATTTAAGGAATTTATAGCAGGCATTAAAAGTTTAATGGTGTTTCATATGAGTTAATATTTATTTAATTTACAAGTCCCATAATTCCATTTAGATATTCGAGTTGGCTTGAGTGCATTTGGGAAGCCATTTTCAGTATTCATTGTGGGGGAATTAGAACCCCAAATTACTAGTCAAAACTCCTACCTCGACCAGAATATTAAACAAGTTTGCAGAAGCCTTTAGAGGGTCATAAATCTTCCATAAAAATAATATTAAAACCTTAATATCATTCGTATACCTTCTATCAATATTTGGGAGAATTTGGACCAATTTGGATACCTAGACATCAAAGCTAGTCAAAGGTCAAAATAGGAGAAAAAGTGAAAAATTGGTCATTTAATAAAATTTCCAAAAAGGGACATTACAGTGGTATCATAGCATGATATTGGAACCTGAAGTGGTATGATATTTATGAAGACAATAATTTAGGTACCACCATTATATTTTGAAACCCAAAAGTGCTTTTGTTGAAGAGGAAACTATTACTAGGGATGAAAAGGGAACCTCATATGATGGAGAGGAGCTTATAAAAATTATGGAACCTATGTTTGAAGACATGACCAAGAATATTATGAAAGGATTTGAATTGTTGGCTATCCAAGGTTGGATAAAATATGTTTATCTTAATAAAACCAAGGGGAAAAATGCATCAGCTTGCTTGAAGGAGCAAAAGGAGGAGACCCATGAACCACCTAGTTCTGAAATAGGTGAAGTAGAAGAAGTAGTACGCGAAGAGGATAAAAATTCACTACCAAGTGACTCTGAAAAGGATGAATATAAATCACATGAGTATGAAGAATTTTATATTGGAAATACTGAATATCATTTCGAGACACATTATACCTTGGAAATGAAACAAAGAGAATCTACTGATGGATGCTTGAACTATGAAGGAGTACCTACTGATGGGTGATCACAAATCTATGTTGGTGACATAGAGATAATATTTTAAAATGTTGATGCAAGCCAAATTTCTATTAAACATGAAAATTAAGAGCTTGTAGCAGTTGAAGAAGAAACAAGATCAACTTCCCCATCACCACTTGAGCTTCATGAAGTTGGTCCAAGCAAGAAGGAAGAAGATGAGGAGGTTCATTTGCAAGAGCCTAATTTTATTGAAGGGTCATTAAATATGAATGAAAATAAGATCCAAGAGTCCCTTATCATATTCCATGACACTCAAGCATTAGTGTCAAATTCTTGTTGGAGAGCTACTTCATTGGAGGATACATCCTTCCTTGAAGACATGGAGAAGATTCAAAGAGCAATGTGCCACATCAAAGGTAGTTTCATGTCTTTGATTTTTGATAGAAACCATTTGTTTGAGCTTAATTAATTGTTACACGATGCATAGTTGAAGAACAATTAGGATAGTCATAAGCTCACAATTCAAAATGAACAACTTGAAAAGTTGCAAGATACCTGTTTTTCATCCTATGTTTCAGATTGTCAAATGGTAGATTGTTTGGAGGATTCCATGACATGGTGATTCATGTGAAATGTGGAAATTTGAATGTGCTTGATGATATCCAAACACTTTATGTGGTGGAAGAGGAACTTGAATTGTCTCTTGATGAAGGTTATGCAATTTTTAAAGAAGAGCATGGTTCCTCTACATTGGAACCCATCTATGAAAAAGGTTTCACACTTTTGAAGGAGCTGCATGATACTAACCATATGGATCCTTCCCATGATGAAATGTCTGCACTTTTTGATCATTTGGGTGAGTTATTTCATTCTCCTACATCCTATAATTCCATGTTTTGCAGCATTAGTCTCAATGAAGTATGGGTGAAAGGGTTCTTTTTGATGGTGCCCCATGAGGAGTATGGAAATCCTATATTTACTTTTTATTATGAAATGGTTGGAGAAAATTCTTATTTACATTTGCAGAAAAATACTTGGTTACATTATGATGATACACATATACATGGGTGCACATATGATATGCATTTGAGTCACTTGAAGACTCATGGTTTTTCTTGCTCAACACCTTGGTTCATTTGATGTTGGAGGAACTTCATCCAACACTGGGGTGAATAGATTTATGATTGGAGAAAATTTTTGTTTCCAGCCACATACTTTGTTATATCTTTATGATTCTCTCATTCATGGATGTATGGGTGAGACTTCTTTGAGTCATTTGAAGTCTCCTTGTTTCTTTTGCTCATTATTTGGTTCAGATTTGAGTGGAGATTCTTCATTCACTTCTTGGATGAAAGAATACATGGCTAAATGTTTTGATGCATATCACATACTTTTGGAGCAGAATTATAGGACATGGGATCCTCACCTATGTCATTGGAACAGATTTGATTGGTCACTTGAAGCTTGTATGCACTTGGAAAATGGTGGTCTACTTACTTGGAGGTATAAGAACTTTCATGATTTTTGATGAGGAACCTCCTTGATGTACATTTTTATTATGTTGTTATGTACTTTGATGCTATATATTATGTAATCATGGTGTTTGGAAGAATTCATTCAAGAAAATGAGATCCTTTATTTCTCTTTCCTAACGATATGGGTTGGAGAGCACTCTTAATTGTTGGAGTGCAATACAAGCAATGGGACCTAGGGATAGTTTTTAGTCCCATGGATTTCAAATTTTTGGGAAACAAGTAGTATCCCCCAATTAATAAAGTGATTTTACTCATATTAGTGCAAAATAAAGCATGGTGGTTCCTCTCTAAAATATTCATGGAATCTCAAAGACTCAAAGTTGGGAAACTCAGTGGCAACTTCAAAGAATCATACAGAAAGCAGGTTCTTCAACACCCATGTTTGAAGTTGTTTGAGGAAAAGCAATATTAGAAAGGGAGGATTTGAAATGTTCCAATTTTTTCATTGGGTCACAATGGAATAATCACATTTTCCATATTCATGAGAGTTTGTCAAATTGATGCTAAGGGTCAAATAATTGCCAAGGAAGAAAATTACTAGTTTCCTAGGTTGGGAGTGGAAGCTTTGAGATTTGTAATAAGGGGGAAAATAAATGATGTTTGAACATTATAATGGCATAATTATTTAATAAAGGAGATAAATAAATAAATAAAAGGGAAAATCAAAGTGACAATTAATCATGAAGACACATGGAGGATGTGGGACCCACACAAGCTAGATTTTCTATGCCACATGGCATCTTCCTATTGTCATTTTGAAGCCATAAGAATACCAAGGGTCTTGGGATGAGTTGGAAAGTAAATATTCTTGGGATGAGTCAATTAATGTTGAATTGGAGTGGAAGAATAACTCCCATGGAAGAGGAAGAGGCATTTTGGAGCTAGTGAGACACCTGGACTAGATTACCTAGCTCTATGACAACAATGATGAAGATTCTATGATAGCTATGACACAAATACGATATTAATTCTGAAATATGACATATCTAAAATATCAGGTATAAATAGAGTAGCCAGGAAGGTGCTCATGTGATTTGGGGAAGCTCAATGGGCTCCTACTCAAATTGGGGGAAGATGGAAGGCTAGGAAAGGGAGGCCACATGGAAAATCATGAGCACACACCCAAATTCGAATTGGCTTGAGTTTGTGGATGGATTGGTAACCTTAGAAGGCTAAGGTTTTTTTATAAAATATAGGAATTGTTAGAATATAATCCGTTAGGGATTATAATATTGTAAATAAATAAATAGGAATAGTTGGAAGCCGAAAAGGCTGGACGGAAGGTTAAACAAACCGTCACATGAATGTATAAATAAATGCTTAGCCATGAATAGAATAATCAATCGGGAGTTATACCTAACAACTGGTATCAGAGCAGGTTGTCTGCCATAACTCCTGCTGCATTTCTGCGCCCTCCTGGCTGCCAGACTGCCTGCCAGTCTGCCCCTGCGTGCATTCATTATGTGCGTTTATTTTCTGCTACATACGTTTGATGTATAATGAAGAGCCTAACCCTAAGTTTTATCCACGATCTCCATTCAGTTTTTGTTGTTGCTGTCTGTGAGTATATCTCTGGGAAACCCTAATTTATCTCTGCGATATAGTTGTGACTGCGTTTTTGAGTATATATCCTGAAGACTGATATACTGGTGCGTGTTGGAAACTGCTGAAGACTTCCCTCTCTTCAGCAGCGGCCATCAAATCATTAAACTGCTCAGATTTCCCTAGTATTATTTCAACCTTTGCTTTCTGGATGGGACGGCCTCTTGATTCATCTCTCATGTCAATGGTAGATGTTGAGATTTTTTTCTACAGCCAGACCATTGTTCTTCAATATCTCAGCTACAGTAACCACTGTGGCAATGGCCATTCCTAAAGCAGATAGCTCCACTTCTTCATGCTGCTGCATATACCTATTGGCGAGGTTGACATAAAAGAAGAGCAGCTTCTTAGTATTGGAGACTTGAATCCTATTGTGAACATCGTTCAGATCCATATTTACTACTTGCTCCGTGATTCCTACCATTGCCATTGTTCCTCTGCTTTGCACTCCAGACAATCTTCCCCCGCTCTAACTCTGCGTGAACTGCTTTCTCCATTTGAACCCAGGCCCGATATTAGGGTTAGGCGCTGAACCTTAATTCAGCCTTTTCCAAACATTGTTTGCGCTCTAGCAACCATCTCTATCCATTAAACTATTAACTCCATGAACCGCAGTTTTTTGCTGTAACAATAGTCAATTTGATTTCTGCGTGGAGCTGTCTGAGTTCTGGTCGAAAGTGAGTATTCTGCTGCGTGAAGATTGTAGCCTGAACGTGAAATATATGCACCTGCGTGAACCCTAAACTTGGAGACCCGTGCTTTGAAGTGCTGCATGGAGGTGAATACAGCATGGAGAGTGGTGCAGCGGAACCCTGGTGTGGTTGCATTGGTGTGGTTCTTTGGGTGCTGTAGCTTCTTAACCAAAGCCTTGTCGAGCCTTATCGAGCTACCACCTCCTGTTGCACAGTGTTCTTGATCAGCTATCTGCCATTATCATATGTAATTTCTTTCTATCTTCCTTCCATTGCGTGCGTGAGAGACTGCTGCTTGCGTGGAGCCCGAAGGTAAAGCTTGAAGACACTGTCAAGACGTTGGAGGTGTGACCTGCGTGGAGCTATGAGAGTATGATCATCTGAATACTGATATATATATCTATTACGTTGGAGCTCTGCATTGAATAGTGCAGTTGCTTGAATATTTTGGTCGATTTTGATATATTGTGATATTTTTTTGTTGAAGTAAACCCTAATTTTTCTTGCAAAGTCTGGATTGGGGCTGAGATTGATATTGCAGACCAATATAAGGCTATATATGACTGACAGTAATATATTGAAGACC
>LPNX011020536.1:244588-257035 GCA_001517045.1 Pseudotsuga menziesii | reverse complement strand
AGCCGAAAAGGCTGGACGGAAGGTTAAACAAACCGTCACATGAATGTATAAATGAATGCTTAGCCATGAATAGAATAATCAATCGAGAGTTATACCTAACAACAGGAATAAACCAAGAGAAGGGATTTTGTTCATTTGATAAATTGTTATTTGTGAATTTTGAGAGCTAGTGGATGACTAGTTTTCTTGCCTTGGCCAATTTCGAGGGTGAAAGATTCCCATCCAAGTTGGTGTTTGGATAGGCCACTCAGGTATTTCATGGAGATTTAATGGAGTTTTATTTGCAGGTGTAATATACAGGGAAAATCATGGTTCTTTCTATTGCAACACTTTCTCTCAACCATTTCCAGTCTTTATGGCATATTCTTGCTCATGGAGGGATTGTGCTTTGGGTGAGCTATTTATTTCTTTGGGGAAGATTATAATGCCCAATTATTTTATATCATGATGTAAATTATATGTATTTAAATTTCAGAATACTTTGAGGTTAAAATACTGAAATATTCCATGTAAAAATGTTAATCAATGAAGAAATAGTGCCATTTCCCCACTATCTTGTTGTGAACCAATGCAATGTTGATGGATTCAAATCGATAAGTGAAATACTGATGGTTTATGGATGAATGGAATTTTATTTATGTATTTAAAATTTCAGAATACTCTCAGGTTGAAATACCCAAAATATTTCATGTATAAATGTTAAAAAATGAAGAAACAGTGCCATTTCCCCACTACCTTGTTGTGAACCAATATAATGTTGATAGATTCAAATGGATAAGTAAAATACTGATGGTTTATGGATGAATGGACTGTTATTTATGGATTATATGATTTTAATTTTCAGTACATAAGCATTTGGTGTTATTTTTTTGAGTTTCATAGCATTTGGAGAAGTTTTCCTATCATCCCCCCCCAAGGTTGAAACTAGTCTTTTTGCATCTGATTTAAGGGAGTTATAGCAGATATTAAAAGTTGAATGGTGATGCATATGAATTAATATTGATGTAATTTAAATGTACCCTACTTCCATTCAGATATTTGATTTGTATTGAGTGCATTTGGGAAGCCATTTTCAATATTCATTGTGGTGGAATTAGAACCCCAAATTACTAGTCAAAACTCCTACCTCGACCATAAAATTAAAAAAGTTTGTAGAAGCATTTAGAGGGTCATAAATATTCCATTAAAATCATATTCAAACCTTAATATCATTCATATGCCTTTTGTGAATATCTGGGAGCATTTGGACGAATTTGGAGACCTAGACATAAAAAACAGTAAAAGGTCGAAATAGGAGAAAAGTGAAAAATTGGTCCTTTAATAAAATTTCCAAAATGGGACATTAAAAAGTGTGCTTTATTTAATTATCAATAAATCTCAGTCCATAATTGGTTTCTTTGACAGGTGATTGGCCTTTTTACATCTCTGGATCCCCTGGCGCACCTGGGTATATTTGACAGAGCGCCACCCTTCTCTGGAACCTACTGTACTTGGACAAGAAGCACCGCTGGTAATATTTTGTTCACTGCATAGTGCGACACTAGAACCTACACCCAGTGTACACAGTGCATCGACCCCTTGCTGGCACTCTTGTGCAGCCTTACACAATGCACCAAGGTAGGACAATCACTGTTTTAAAGCTTGTGCTTTGATGTTTCTTGTTTCTCTTGGTTTTCTTTTCAATCTGCTTACCATATTCTTGCCGAGTCTGATGGTTTGATAGCATGATATCACTTCTTGAATTCAGATCTAGAAGTTTTCAGCCATAAAGAATTTGTAATTAAATAAATTGTGTGTATGTTATAGTTTTGGATACATGGTTTGCTTGCTTCTTTCTTTGAAAATGATTGTAGGATTACGAGGAAAGAAGATATGTATCCCCTTTTGCATAATTGTCTAGCATTATTTCTTTTTCAAATCATATTAAAAAAGAAGAAGAGATAGTTAGCTTCTTTTGCTTTGATTACGCTTGGTTTACCCGAGTAGTTAGAAAAATAGTTCTTTATGAGTTTGATTGAGGAAGCATATATTTTTATACATTGGAAGCTCTTCTTCCTTCCTCCTTTCAGAGATCCTGTAGTGTTAATGGTGAAAAATCTTGTGTGTTTGAAGAATTGCTAAAGGTCTTGAAGCTTAAATTGTTAAAACAAGCATGGAATCCCTGTTTTCAAAGAATAAAAGTTTCTCCCTTGTTCTAGTTACTATTCATTGAAGGAAAGAGTTTCATCACATATAGGTATTAACTTTGCATCTTGATCTACATTCCACAAACATTCACTAACCATCAAGATATAATCAATGGTAGCCTAGGCTAATTTTTTTTTAGTAATTTGAGTGATAGGACAGAGACGTGTTCCAACATCTTAAAACATAGGAGTTGTCATTATTTTCCTGCATGGCATCCCAAGGATTGTGTGGTTCTTCCATGCACTGCTGGTATATAAAACGACCTTTCATGTACCCTTGAGGTATATCGAAAGGTACTTCACGTACTTGGTGGTATATCAAAAGGCCCCTTTTGAATGATCGTGCATTAGACAACACTAATATGGATTTGAGCTCCCACATACCTTGTGTATATTGGGAGATCCCTCTAGGATACCCTAACCAACTGAGAAAATCCTTTTAGCTGTCTTGTCAAATCAATACATCGAGAAAAACACTCTAGGAGCTAATACTCATGTGCCGTCTAGGTAGTCACGTATTCAGGCAAGGGTACGGTCCTAATGCTCCTTGTCGTGTTTTACTATTGGTCCCTACGGTACATCACAAGTTGTGACAACTTGACAATCCTAGTGAGGAACCAACTATCATAAGCCCATCCTGTCATTTAAGTTTTCTTGTGGCCTTAGCTTGTGTAGGTTTATTTGCGTGTGATCTCTTTTGTGTGTAGAGCTTTGGAGTAAGAAGCTTCATCCAACACCTTGGTTGATCTACTTGCAGACGATCTCGCATGTTGCAGGGTTTACCACTTGACTCTGCTACTGATGCAGAAGGGAACGAAGGTGAAACCATGGACCAACCAACTACTGCTGACTCTCATGTAGAAGGAGTTCCAATTAGTAAATCAAGGGAAGCATTTTATTCTTATGACAACACCTTATTAGTCCAACAACCCTCTACAGAAGACACTACTTTTCATTTTCGAACAGAAGGCTAACTTGGTGCACCAAATTGGGTGTTTAACCACCCATGAGATGATGCAGTGGTAACATAATTTGGTCCAACTGCTCCTTTTTGGGAAACTTCTCTAGGTCATTCCATTTTCGAATATGAGACTAATGCACCATCTTATGTTACCCCCATTTGAGAAAACACAACTCCCTCCAATGATGAATTATTTAAATCAATTAGGGAAACTATACAATGCTTACAAAAGAGAGGGGAGGACATTAGGCATAGAAGTGTTTCTCCCCTACCCCTTCATTCAGAAACCATCCCACCTGGATAACATGCTATTTCACCATCACATGTGGCTCTTAGCTGGGGCTCATCAACTCAAAACATGGTTACATACGATCTAGGTAAACCCTCCATTCTTTCCTTGCCCACTCACAATTCCCCATCAGTTTCTACTCCCCCAATAGCTTCCACACATGGGGGGAAACCTCCAACACAAGTTGTTTTACCTACTAGGGGAACTGTTGCTACCATGGGGAAAAATTTAGTGACAAGACAACTAGTAGTTAATACCCCTCTTGTAAATCCCAATATGGTTATTTCCTCTTTTGGCATAGGACAACCTTCATGGGTTCAACCCACTGTTAGTCAACTTTCTTAGGGATATACTTACTTTGGAAATCAACCACCCACGGTTCATCAAACTTATCAACCAGCACCATCGAGAGTTTTTTTTATCCTAGAATGCCTTACCTCGGGAATACTTATGTCCCATGGGGGAAAACCAATTGGTCAAATGTCCCACCACCTAGAGGACCTTTCGTAAATTCCACTGGAGGCTTTGGAGGCCCACCTAGAGGACCACCATTTGGAGGCCCACCTAGAGGACCAATGATAGGACCACCTAGAGGACCACCTTTTGGAGGCCCCCCTAGAGGCCCACCTGGAGGACCACCAAGAGGACCACCTGGAGGACCACTGCTTGGATGACCACTGCTTGGATGACCACTTCCTAAAGGACCGCCGCCTAGAGGACCATCGAGGGGAACACCTAGAGACCCACCACCTGGAGGCCCACCACCTGAAGGCCCACCCCTTGGAGGCCCACCTCCCTTGGGTGGACCACCACCTCGCACACCCTCAAGTGGATCATTTGGAAATCAACCACCTAACCAACCAATCATGGGGGCATCATCTATGCATGTTTATCAATCTGCATACGGTCCTACTGGTCTACAGATGCAATATCAGTATTATGAGTACCCCCAACCTAATCAATCATTACCATTTCTCGATACCTTAGATCTTCCATATTTATCTAGATTGATCAATGACCACATCCATCATGATCCCTCATGGCTGACCATCCTGGTTAAGTTACCGTTGGACATACCTAAATTCGATGTCAAACCTGGTGAAGACCCTAAAAACCATGTAATGGCCTTTTATTTTTGGTTCTCATCTAACTCTATGATGGATGGTTCAATACATCTACGTTTGTTTTAGAGAACTCTCACCAATGTAGCCATGAAGTGGTATATCAAGCTGCCTCATCACTCCTTTCGGGACGTCAACACCTTAGGAATTGCCTTTCTAACACATTTTCAGTTGCCAATTCGATACAGGACAGGTACAGACATATTGACCTCACTTTGCCACACTACTTCCACCCATATATCCAATCATATACATGAATGGATATGAAGACGTTGGTTGATTAAGGCTCCCATTCTCGATCAGTTACTTGGTGACTGGATTACAAAATATTTAATCCCCCCCATTTCTAGGGACGTCTCCATGGGAGGTGCTGTTCCTGAAGAGAAGGCCATTTTCTGTGCCCTGTACCTAGACGTGTTCTACTCCCAGTCACACACTTTGTACAACCTAATTCTTCATGCTCCTCGTCCTTCTTTATATCCTTCAAGACATGCAATGGAGCCACCCGCTGATGGAATTCTTGGTTTAGTTCAGACACAATCAACGGAGAAATCCACAAAAAAGAAAAATCCACCAGCCACACTTGCTAGTCAACCTGTTCCACCCTCCAAAAAATTTTCCCCTCCTATTGTCTGCACCAAAGTAAACGCGCTTCAGTCCACATAATCTTTGGGAGGAAAGAAAAAAGGTAAAAAATCCAAGAAATATGACAACCAATAAGAAGGTAACAAAACACAAAACCTTGATGTTGATTCTTAGATTAAGAGAAAGTAAAAATTTCCCTGTCTGATTTGTGGAGGTGACCACGTCACCAAAGGGTGTCCTCATTGAGAGGAAGTTAGTAAGTTTTTAAAATTTACCCCCACCCAAACAGTCCTTAGATACCCTTTCCCTACCCAACAATAATTGATTGATCATCAATCCTTGCATGGGCCTTCTTCGTCTTCCATAGATGAAGTCAAAATGATGTCAAGTGAATCAATTAACCTTAGTACTCGATCCCAAAGCTATGACCCACCTCTAGAAAAGAAAAGTGATAATGATCCACTTGAAAAACCTTCAACATCCACTCCTCCTCCCATTAATGGTATTCAGATTGAAAAACCTACTCTTGATGTAATTCTTCACCCACCCAAGCCTTACACTTCTAAAATCCATACTTAATCCTAATGCACGTCCCACCCAGTACTATAATATAGTGGAAGATGTGGCCTAAGCATAATGCGCTATGTCGACTCTTGAGGTACTCCAAACATGTCCTACACAATGAAATAATTTGCTATCATCCCTTGGAGCATTGGATCCTAAAAACAATAACATTATCACTTTCAAGCTGGATAATTTTAAATCTAGGCTTTCCCATCAATTGGATTTGTAATTGTCCACGAAAGCTATTGGGAATATAATCCATCGTACCGTATTGGATGAGGGAGCCTCAACCTCGGTCATGTCTTTATCCTATTGGAGAGCTATTGGTTCTCTTGAGGTTAATTATTCACCCATGACATTAAAGGATTTTGATGGTCATGACTTTCAACCTTATGGATTACTGCCCTCTCCCAAGATAGAACTAGGGGGCAAATAAATCTCCATTCACGTTGAAGTTTTTGATGCTCCTTTAGATTACAATCTTCTCCTACGTCAAAACTGGTTTTATTCTATGCAAGTTTTTGCTTCATTCATTTTTTGAGTGGTCTAGTACCCATTCCAAGGGAAGATCATTACCATTGACCACTTAGATTTCTTTTCACCTGATGCGACTTCAAATACTACAAACAATGTTCCAATTTTGGCTTCCACACCCCCCCAATATCAGAACAATGGAGTAGGTCTTCTCAAAGATTCCTCACTTATGGGAATATTTCCATTATCTAATCCTCCAATTTTGTAGGTAGCATCCATGAACATGATTTCTACTTCTACCATAGATAAAGGAAAGTCCACTGCTGATTCGACATCAGTGAGTTCTTTTGAAGAAATGTACTAGGCTATTCAAACCACCAGTGACATCACCATCAACGATCATTTTTTGGTGGCTTCAAATACCTATCACTTACCATATTGGCTAGAACCCCCCCCCCATCTCTAGATTATCTTTCGGATACACTCCTCTCTGATGAGTCCATCATGGAAGTTATGTCCTTAGATGAGATGCCCTGTAAAGATCATCATCATCGATCTTCTTTCCTTCCCCATTTCCATATGGTAGAAGAATAGTTTGCATCAATGGTTTCATCTGATATAGCAACCCATCCTCAGTCCCTGATCCTCCCTCATGAGGTCGAGTCTGAGGGTAATTTAAGTAACATTACCAAGGCTATTCCTGTTAATATTTCAGTGAAAACTAACATCCTAGAAAACATCCATATAGGCAAGAAATATACCCCTTCAGAGATACAGTCTTATAGGACCTTGTTTAAATAATTCCAAGACATTTCTCTTAGACCTATGAATAAATTCCAGGGATACACCCCTCTATCATAGTTCATGAGATTAAGACTGACCTTGGTGCCAAGCCAGTTCTCCAGAAACTCCATCAAGTACATCCAAGTAAATCAACAACCATTAAGGAAGAAATTGAAAAAATTCTTAAGGCTAGTTGTTATAGCTGATTTTACCACTCCAGGTGAATCACACTTTGTATGGCCTTCCCCTGTCCCGCTGCAGACTCCTTAGACCTTATGGACCATTTTTTGTCCTTTGATGTTTCCTTGATCATCCCTAAAAACATGTGAAAAATGATACACACAACTTTTAAACCTATAAGCGCGTATATACGCGGGTTTGACCACTAAAACTGTGTACATCAGGATGTGTGCATAATCCAAATCCTTTTGGAGTTTTCCTTGACATGGATCCAACTCATTTGACTCCTGGCCTTCCCTATGCCTTGAGATCGCTCGGATTCGACCTTTCATTACCCCTTTGGAAGCTATATAAGGAACCCCTTGGTACATTGAAGGAAATAAGAGAGAATTGAGAACAAAGAAACTATAGTCCATTGTTGCCAGAACTTATGCTTGAGTCTGCATCCCTTTGTCCCTTAGACCACTAGTGTGTTCTTCCCAAGCTTGCCTTTTTCTTGTGAGATTGCTATCCAGAGATGGAGGATTGAGGTGGTTGAGGCCCAAGTGGGGGATTCAGTTTCTTCGGTTCGCAGATGTGCCGTCAGAGGTTGTATCTTGTAATCTCTGATTTATATTAATAGAAATATCTTTTCCTGTCCAATAATGTGTGTTTGAATGAATATGTTATCCATGTGATTATGTCAAATTCTTGTACATTATTGATTATATATGCTAGAATAGATCTAACACCATGATATATAGAATGCTTGTGATGTTTACTTATTATTGAGGAAGTAATCTATCAATTAAAGCTGAAGATTGGAAAGCTCAACGGGGATCTACTTCAACCGTCCGAAATAAGGTACGAGGTCTAATCCTTTAGTGTTAGAAATTTAATTTCTATTGCATATTGGAAAGGATTGATTTTTGGAGTTAAGCTATCTGTTGTGGTACCCCAAGCCATAGGAATTTCTCTCCGTAACAGAATTGGCGACTTCGCTAGGAATGTTCCTTGTTTTTATTTGGGGTTTGCGGGCACAATGGGATTGATATTATTGACTTGCTCTTTGTTTCTCCTTGTTTTTGTGTTGCATTTTATAGTATGTTTGTCCATTGACACTCCCATTTATTGGTTTGGCCTTGGCCTACTTTTTACCACTGCCTTATCTGTATACGCAGGTTTTTGGCCAAAATTCGCGTACATACGTGGATTTTTGGCCAAAAGTCGCATACACACGCAGCTGTTCTTTAAACAGTCACGTACATCCTCCCTTTTGGTGAGTTTGATGTCGTGGGAAGTTGCTGGGTGGGTTGTGAGTGTGGTTGGGTCTTCCTTGGGTCTGATGTTGTCTGTTGGATGCTTCTTTTGTGACCAGAAACCGCTTTTTCATTGATTTTTCTTTGAATGTAGTTTTAGTCATTTATCCTTTTTGTTTTGCCATTAGTGCATTACTCTTTTTTGTCTCGGTGTCTTGCCGGGCTTGTATTTTATACTTGCTGCAGAGACTGAGAGTCTTAGATGACTTTTATTGCATTTTTCATTCTTTTATATTGAAAAATACAAAGTAGTTGCACTCTTAGTTGCATCTTAGATATGGATTTGAGGAGGTACTTGCATTGGATTTCTTGGATGAGAGTTGTATTTAGGCTTTCATATAGGAAGGATTGCATTGGCATTCAGAAAGGAATATATATTTATGCATCTCATGTAGTGGCATACCCTATTTTTCATTTGACAAAGATTGCACATAGCATTGTTTGTTATGGTGTGCACTTTTATTTCACTGCTGAGTCTTCATATCATTAGTTGCACGGCCATTTCCCTTTGAGTAATTAAAACAAATTAAAATCAATGCTAAATTAAAATGAATTACACTCTTTTCTTTTCTAGGGTGCACCAACAAGCTTAGGTTTTAGGATCTTGGAATAGTTCATTGTAAGTAAATTCTCCAAGATCACTAAACAACAACATGTATGTGTCTGTCCAGGTGAGTGTGTGAAATCCTTGGCATAACCAGTGTTTCTCAAGATCCTCCTCTCAAAAGGGAGTTAAGCACGAGGCAACATGAGTGGTTATGATTGGGATGACCCCTGGTCATAACTGAGTATCACCGGAGATATTTCCAGTATTGTATTCGTATATGGGGGCTCTTTCAAGAGTTTCGGGCTTTGTTACCCTGCCCATATGGTCAATCCCACCTGTGACTATCCGTCTGAGCATTGATTATATTGAGGTGAACTTAGTGGCCTTACCTAGGATATTGAGGGGGTACTCTGTAGGGGTTATTCTGCAGGTGTCCCGGCTAGGTTGGGGTCAGACAGCACAGTCGCTTTACGCATTGAAGCTGAGGGCCACAATAATTGGTTACGTACCTCCGCTTGTAGTGTATGGGAGTTTCGAGCCTCTCCCAAGTGAGACATACCTACTGCATTTGGGAGCTCACATATCCTCCCCTTGGTTTGCTTGTATTTTGGCTGTAGTTTTTCTTAGGAGTGTGCTCTTTGTGCACTAGTTGGCCTTTGGGATTGCAGTTACTTGAGTATATTTATGCTCTCTTGAGTTCAAGTCCTTTTATTTTCAGCATTCCTGGTATCCTATCACCCGTCTTGGTCCTAGTATAGACCCTGGTGTCAGACTTGGGGGCATCACAACCCCTTACCCTGCTCATAGATTTGAAGTAGTCACATTCTTCCCTCTACTCCATTTGTGGAGGATGTTGACTCCCTTCGCTCGGTATTTACACCGGTGGTCATCCTCATGGGGGTGGTAGTGAATGCGTGAACATTGGGTCTACACCTTACTTTCCTTTTTATGTCCCATCGTTCACCGCATTGTTTCCTTTGGGAGTAGTTTTCATGATCATTACTCCCTATATCCTATAGTTTGGATTCTTTATTGACTATTTTGGGTTGTTTTGGACTAATATGGTTGTCATGTAGGGTCCAATTTTTGTACAACTCTCTCCAAGGTTTTGACTTGTTCGTGCCTATCACAGGTATTATGTTTGAACTGGCATATAGGTTAGGATTTCACATCCGCTTGAACTTATGCATTGCCTTATGACCATTCCATCTTAACCTTAGGTATGAACCCATTCCATGGTATCAAGGAACCTTCATGCTGTTGTTAGAAGTGGTACTATGTGAATGGTAGAGCTTTCCTATACATGGGTGTCCTAGTTAGCTCCCTTTTGCATTTGGTACCCATGCTGTGAGTCCTATCTTAGGTCCAGGAGTTCGTTGTATAGTATTTCCATGACATTTCGCAAGAGCCTCATACTCATCTTGATATTTTGCTGGCCTATTTTCCTCAGGACTCCCTCATGTCAAGTTGTGAATGCATTATCATGAGCTTTTCCTGCCTTATTGAGCTTTATGCTGGCTTCCCTGACATTGCATTTCAGCCATATAGCCCTAGCTTGTCTCATGTCTAGCCATGCAGAGCCATTTTTTATATCCTTCACAGCTTGATTCCCTGTTTTACCGGGAGGGGATTTTCCCCCGAGTGTCGATATCCTACACATGTGTCCTTGCACTAAGCATAGGTATGTTCCATTGATTGGAACTAGTTTGTTTTCCCTTATGACACTCGTCTCCTCCTAGTATGTAACTATAAAGCTATTTTATTCTTTTTTCAAGCTTTTTAAATAACTGAAAAAGTCCGAAAAAATTAAAAAACCAAAAATCCGGACAAGGAAAGATGTTATCTGTGGCAGCTGTCGAGTCATGTCGCCTTTGAACAAAGCACTGTATATCACATCCATTGGTTGGGTTATAGTTTGACTTTAGGAGCTGTACTCATTTTTCTGAGTTTATCTCCACCGACTGGTTAAGATTCTAGTCCCTATCGAGCCTATGTTGATGCCTCCTGTGTCTCAAAGATGTCCCAGTTTGTATATAGAGTCTATGCTGCCTTCATTCAGTCACCATCACTGTTATGCTCTTGTTCGAAGGAAGTTGAATCCTGAGTCGGCCATTCCTCAGTTATCTTGAATTTGCATGTCGACCATTCCCGGTACAGTTACTGGTTTATGCACCTTATGATCGAGTCCTTCCACATTATACATCTTTGCTGAGTACCTTGTGTTGGATGATGAAGGATACCTTAATGCCCTCCTTCCAGCGGATTTCATCCCATTGAATTCAGATCATTTATTCTGGGATTGGAATCTAGAGTCCTTTTGAGTGCCTTGAGACTTGCAGTCATCAGTGGCAGGTTCTCTCGCCATCAACAGTTTTTGGGAATACATCAATGTCCCCTGATTGATGGATCCTCTCAAGTGTTCGACCTCAACACATTTATTCACACTTGTTAGTTTGCACTCTTGTACCTTGATTCCCATTTTCATTATTGGTGGGTGATCTCGCGTCTGTTAACGGTATACATTAATGACCGGTAATCAGACGATGGACTACTATGTTTGACCTCGACACCTCTATTCACATAGTAGGACATGTACTCGTAGCGGTTTGTGTAGAAGAATTTCTAGATTGGTGGCATCTCTTATATGCGACCTCCTTGATCGTGCCAGTGTTCATGAGATTTCAGCTCTCGTGACTTGATTCCAGTATATGTCAGATATTTCCAACCACTATGGAGATCTTGATCTATTATATCTTCAGCCATTATGGAGATCATGGTCCTATGTATATCTTCATCATGGAGATTCTGATCTATGTATATTGTACATGGCGATGACCACATATGTGATATCATGTATCATGCCTATTCATGGCCATTGTACTCTTATGTATCCGGGACTGCTATATGTACTTGCAGTTATGTGCAGAGTTGTATTAGTGTACTATGCTGATTGGGTGGCTGGTCTTCCATTTGGGATCCTTCATCCCTCCACTTCTGGGATGGACTTATAATGTATTTCGGCCATCGTATGACCCCTCTGACCTCACACATTAGGGGGCATATGTTATAACTGATTTTACCACTACAGGTGAATCACACTTTGTATGGCCTTCCCCTATCCCACTGCAGACTCCTTAGACCCTATGGACCATTTTTGTCCTTTGATGTTTCCTTGATCATCCCTAAAAACATGTGAAAAATTATTACACGCGACTTTTAAACCTATAAGCGCGTATATACGCTGGTTTGACCACTAAAACCGTTTACATCGGGATGTGTGCATAATCCAAATTCTTTTGGAGTTTTCCTTGACATGGATCTGACTCATTTGACTCCTGGCCTTCCCTATGCCTTGAGATCACTTGGATTCGACCTTTCACTACCCCTTTGGAAGCTATATAAGGAACCCCTTGGTACATTAAAGGCAATAAGAGAGAATTGAGAGCAAAGAAACTATTG